>CABFVX010002024.1:101320-111903 GCA_902151425.1 Timema shepardi
TCCCTCCCCCCCCCCCCCTCCCCCCACAGGTTCCTTTTCCCCGATGTTATTAAATACGTCCCTCGACGGTAGGATGGTGGTGACATTTCTGTAATGAATCGCCCGCGCCGGGTTTCGTTCGGGTGAGGGGGACCGGTAGACATTTTGAAGGTCAGTGGCGTCGCTGTGTCATTCGACCCTTCCGTCGTTTTGTAACCAGTGGTGTCCAAATTTATAGTCTCCCCCCCTCACCCCACCCCCCGCCGCTTTAAAAGTAGCTTGAATATTTTTGTGAACAAAATATCCAACCAAGTATGACTCGATTCGAGCCATTTTAATATTTTGAAATTGAAGTAATAAATGGAAATAGTTGTTCATACACATATACACATGGCTAAGGAAGCTTTCAACAAGAAGGGGTCACTGCTGACCAATAAGTTTTGTTTGGAACTGAGGAAGAAATTGATGAAATGCAATATTTGGATAATTACGCTGTATGGAGCAGAAACTTGGACTTTCAGGAAGATGGAGAAGAAATACTTGGAGATCTTTGAAATGTGATGTTGGAGAAGACTTGAGAAGATCAGGTGGACAGACAGGGGACAAATGAACAAGTCCTAAGAAGAAAACCATTATGGATGGGATTCCTCGGTACAAAGCATTTGGCTCGGACACATCCTTAGGAGGAACTGTCTTCTGCACGGCGTTATAGAAGGAAAGGATGAGGGAAAGAGGAGCTTAGAAGGAGGAGGATTCAAATATTGGATGACTTGAAAGAAAGAAGAAAGCTCTGGGAACTGAAGGAGGGGGCAGAGGACAGGGGGACAATGGCGGTCTATAACCTCAATGACACAAGGAATGTAAGACAGAAAACCTAATAATAATTATTATTTTATATATCATCCTATTTCCATGAAACTCATTATGTGTACTTTGGAATCGTGATAGGGAAGTAAGTTTGAAAAATTCAAGAATGATTTTTTTTGCATTCGACTTTGAAAAAAAATGAAACTATATTATTATTTTGTCGCACTAGATATACTCTCTTTCTAAAGTGACGACTACAGTTAATATCGATGTAACGTTGACAGACGTGGACACAACATTTTAGTTGGGAAACCTGAAGATACAAGACCCCTTGGTCGATGGAAGGATAATGTGATGTATTTTAAAGGGGTTATGTGTCAGGTGGTTAGAGATTGGATGGCGGTCACTCAGGACACGGTTGAATGGGGAACTTTCCTTATGACGGCCATGAACTTTCGAGTCCCTTAAGGCCACTGAGTTAATTAACTAACTAGGATAGCTCTGTTGTAAATATATGCCAAGTTTGTTTGTAGTATCCACACGATGTATATCGACTCTAGGGTGACCTCATGGTCTAGGGGTAAGGTGTCGGACTTCTGTGCTGGGGTTCGGGGCTCAATCCTCGGTCCCGGCACAGATTTATCTGATTACCAAACCACTTCCTTCACCTCTGACAAGACATCTTGTGAATGTGTGGAATGCCAGGTCTCCAACGTGGTTCGGATCCCACGTTAAACTGTAGGTCCTCCATTTCATCTCACAATCACACATTAGCGTAAGTGCGTATAACCCGAACGGGTAGCAAGACGTGATGTAAATAATAATGTATCAACTCTATTTTCTAAGGCATCTGACCCTTTTAAAATGATTTGTTGTTCCTGTTATTTTGAAAGGCGTTGCTCGCCTCGTTACCGTCGACTATTTGTAATTATTGTATACAACATTAGCCCGTCGCATTGCCAAGGTTTCTGAAAGCCACCCTTTTATATATGTATATATATGTGTGTGTCATGATGATCAACAATAGAACACATTAATGAAGGTAATTTTTAAAAAAAATTGCCAACTTCATATTTTGCCCCTTTTTTATTATTGTTATTAACTTTCACGTTCATGGAGCTTCTTGTATTTTGTATATCGAACCGATGTGAAGCCTTGTTAGTTCCCACGAAGAAGAAAAAATGTTTTTCAATCTTCTTTTTTTTTTACAGCACATAATAAAAGAACATATTAGGTTTTAATAAACAAGTCAACATCCTAGTATTTACTCAGCGCTTTTTTTTTAAAGTGGACCACACTTAAAGATAGAGGGAGATTTGAATCACTTGTACCACTACTGGTTACAAAAAGTGGACCACACTTAAAGATAGAAGAGAGATTTGAATCACTTGTACACTACTGGTTACAAAAAGTGGACCACACTTAAAGATAGAGGGAAATTTGAATCACTTGTACACTACTGGTTACAAAAAGTGGACCACACTTAGAGATAGAGGGAGATTTGAATCACTTGTACCACTACTGATTACAAAAAGTGGCTGGCTCGGTGGCGTAGTTGGCTAACGCGTTAGTCGTGTTGAGCTCGACTGCTGAGGACGGGGAGATCGAGGTTCGAATATCGCTCGGGGGAACAGGGGGTGGTGTTTCCTAAATGGTTTTCCACTCTCTCTCCACGCAAATGCGGTAATTCAACCTTCCCAATTCCTAATCCATTAGCGTAATTAGTACTTAAAGCGTATAACCCGAACGGGTAGTAAGATGCGGTGCTAAATAATAATAATTTATAAATTTGTCCATAGCCGATGTCACAGTCACCAATGAAGAATGCTACACGTATAAGTTTGGCTTATTGACAAATTTGCATTTATCTTAGAACGTATTGTGCGTTTTTTGGGATGTTCTTAACACAAATAAGCCATAATAATGGCATGAATCAATCATTTGTTATAATTATTTTGAATACCTACTAAAATATTTAGTAGACTTGTCACATAATGTGAATATATTACCTACTCAAGCCATATAAATAAGTGTGTTCGAAACAAAATGTTAAGTGACTTAATCTACATTAACTTGCTATTGAGCATTAGTTCTCGAGATCTAAAACTAGAGCTAATGTATGCGAGATATAACCAATTACAAATGTACTTGGTACAGTTGTGTACTAATCTGATAGCATTAGTTCATCTGACGTCCGCCTAGCGCTCAAATTCCTGTCCTAGTCATATTACAGAGAGCTACCATTTCTATACCTTTACTATCTATGACTGCCGTATGGCATTACTGACCGGGAGGGACATGACATCCAGTTTGGTCGCTCCTATAGGCCTATTATGTAGTCTATTATGCGCTCTGGTGGAACAAAACGCTACCCAGGGTACACCTGTGGAGATTGTCTACACGTACCCGCAATGAGACTGTGATAATAGTGATTATGGAGGTGTGGGCCGTGGGTAGTCTTAAACCTAACTTAAGTCTGATTTACCAAACCATTTGTGACAGATCTCATTAAGAGAAAAATAACCTAAGTACTAGCTGGGAATCGAACCCAGGACCCTTAAGCTCGTAGCCATGTGAACTGAGCCCCCACACCATGGGACCGGATAATTGGAGGATGACTTTCTATCCGGGACTAGAGTAGGATTCCTCACGTGAGATCGAAAAAAATACAAACGTGATTTACAAGTTAAAACTGTGATTCAAAAATACGCCCTCATGGACTGCACGGACATAATTGGGGGGAAGGGTATTTACCCCCAACAGGAGGCGTAAAGAGACTGTTTTTCAACTAAACCGCTTTTGAAGCAGCACTTTTTTTTTTACATGATTGAGGGTGACCTGGTGGTCGAGGGGTAAGGGGTTGGACTTCTATTCTGGGGGTCCGGGGTTCAATCCTCGGTCCCGGCACAGATTTATCTGATTTCCAAACCCTTCCTTCACCTCTGACAAGAAATCTTGTGAATGTGGGGAATGCCAGGCCTCCAACCGTGGTTCGGATCCCACGTTAAACTGTAGGTCCTCCATTTCATCTCACTATCGCCCTACCATTACACATTAGCGTAAGTGCGTATAACCTGAATGGGTAGTAAGACGCGGTGCTAATAATAATAATAATAATAATAGGGAATGCCAGGCCTCCACCGTGGTTCGGATTCCACGTTAAACTGTAGGTCCTTCATTTCATCTCACAATCACCCTACCATTACACATTAGCGTAAGTGCGTATAGCCCGAACGGGTAGTAAGACGCGGTGCTAATAATAATAATAATAATAATAATAATAATACATGATTGAGGTTGTAGGTGTCATGAATTATGTAACACTCTAAAGGCACGCGTCGTATCTGCCCCGGGCGTCTTTGGTTCGTATACAGGCCGGTTTACTCTACAACCTGATCACCCTTGATTCTCGGGCGTTAGTAACAAATCGGCGCAAGATCTTAAACATCTTCCTCTCTCTCTCTCTCTCTCTCTCTCTCCCCCCTCTCTCCCTCTTAGATGATTAAACACCGCCACCCTCGCCTGTACCCCGATAGGCCGCCAAGATGAAGCTTTGGCGCGTCATTTTGTGTCTTGTTTATCTGGCGGGAGTTGTGTGGCGCCGAGGGTGAGTGACGCCAGGTGCGTCCCCTAGCGTCGGTATGGCCGTAGTCCCGCAGGAGGGGGTGGGGTGGACGCCATCCTGCCTTAGGGGCTCTCGTAACTAAGGATGTGACGTCACTTGACTTATTTTCCCTCCGCACATTGACTTCAGAGAACAATGAATGGACCTCTACTGTCATGTGTTCTTAAGGCTTGTTCACGCGGCGACAGTACTGTCACGACAGTGAGTGATAGTCACTGTCTCGACAGTCTCTCTTCACACGCTGGATCGAAGTCAGTGTGAATGTGTGACATTGAATACCTCGGCCACCGTGAAATGGCGGGACTTGTTCAGGCAGTTGCTAGAGTTGTTGACGAATCGATGGCTATAGAGTTAAATAGACGTACAAAAAATAAAAGAAGGGGGATAAGAAAATGGGTGGTACAGAGAAATAATCTTGCTGCATCAAACACACTGCTAAAAGAGCTAACATTGGAAGATCCTCGATCTTTTTACAATTTTATTCGACTCGATCGAGACATGTTCAATGAACTGCTTATGGCAGGTCTTATGACTCCCGAATAAATATTAATCTGGTAGATAAATATTTATATCTGGTGGATAAGTTAAAAGTGCGTCTTATGACTGCCAGATAAAATTTATTTATCCATCACATTTTTATCGGGAGGTTTAAGTACCTGATAACTTTTATTTGAAAGTTAAAATGGTTGTTGCCATAGTGACGCGTTGTTTTTCATGAGGTTTCGCCTATCAGAATCTGTTGGTTCGTGTTTAGTAGACAGAGGCCCGGGCTCTATCAAACTATATATAAAGTTGGAAAAATTAATTCACACTTTATATAAACTGATAAGCTATTTGTAGAGCTATATTTATATAAGAACAAATTATCAAATTGTGAGTACAATAAATGAAATTTTGTAAACGCTGTACCCAACTATTGCCCACACTTTGGCAGACACCAAAATTAGTACTTGCAAGACAACTTAGCTTCCTCGCACTCGTTTAGCCGCCATTATTTAACAAATGTTGAGCGTTGTCGCCACTCGCTAGGTTGTAGCGGTAGCAGCAGGTTTTATACGCATGCGCGCACCAGTAAAAACAGTACCAACCTTGCGTTTTCTGCATGAAAATATATTTAGCTATCTATCTGGCATATAAATTCAGTTCATGATTCGTGTAAAATATTAAAGTGGCTGATAACAGTGCTGTATAGTCAGATAACTCCAACAACACGCCTGCGCGTGCTTGCCGCGAAAAGGAAATGGCACACTGTCGCGGCAGTTGGGCTACAGACCGGTTCACACGGTGCAAGTGACTGGTAGTTGACGGTACTGTCGTGGCAGTTGGGCTACAGAACCGGTTCACACGGTGCAAGTGACTGGTAGTTGACGGTACTGTCGCGGCAGCACTACTGTTAATTCGTGACAGTTGCTGTTATGATAGTCTGACAGTGACAGTAATATCAGTTCACACGGTGACAGTATTGTGACAGTTGCTGTCATGGTTTGCTATCATCGTGTGAACAAGGGTTGGACGCTAAGTCATCTCTAAGTGGTACTTTTGATTTAAAAAAATATCAACCCCTATAAAATGACACTATTAATATGTTATTATTAGCACCGCGTCTTACTACCCGTTCGGGTTATACGGTCTTACACTAATTGTGTAATGGTAGGGTGATTGTGAGATGAAATGAAGGACCTACAGTTTAACGTGAGATCTGAACCACGGTGCGGGCCTGGCACTCCCCACATTCACAAGTTGTGATTAATCCACGTCTTGTCAGAGGTGAAGGAAGGGTTTGGTGATCAGATACATCTGTGCCTGGACCGAAGATCGAACCCGGGACCCCATCACAGAAGTCCGACACCTTACCCCTAGACCGCCAGGTCACCCAATAATATATTAAAAGGGTTATTAATGTTTGTCACAAATAAAGTTAGTATTTTATTAAAAATCGTGTCTGTGGAATAGGACATCTTGTTTTAACACGCATCTCTGTAGTTGTTTTAGTAACGTGTTGTGCAAACACACAAGAGGGTGTTTCAATAAATAGGGTAACTAGACCACTCATGTGGTCTTACATTTGTCTTGTTACCCTATTTATTGAATCACCTTCGTATGTGTTTGTCATCATTATTTTCAGACCTGGCTGAGCGCTTGGTTTTTACTGGTATACTTGACAAGAGTCGAACTCGTTACACTCTTCTCCTGACCTTGGTGTGGATATAAACTGATGGACTGGAGACATCAGCAAGGTATCGTGGTATCAAACGAAGCTGCTTGTGGCGTGGGCGGTCATTCTATCAAAGAGAATCTCGGAGCTTTTTGACCCGGAGGAAAAACTCTTTTCCTAAACGACGGGTTGCGGGGGAGGTAAGAAGAGATTTAATCGTCAAGGGCAATAAAAAGTAGTATCGAATTTGCTGACGTCCGCAACCAAGTGACCTCGTCCTTTTCTTTTTTATCCGGGCAAACGCTTGTGTCGATTGAATGGTTTTAGCGAGGTCCGCCGTTCATTTCATTACCCGGCATGCCTAGCGTTTCTTGGCTTAATCTGCTTTCTAGAGCGCGTACGAGGTAAGTAGAGAGTAGGGCAGTGTGAAGAAGAGGGGGCGGGGGATTTCGATCCCACAGAGATTCAACTGATCCTTGATATATTGGTCCGTCCTTAGAACAAATACTGTTTCCATTTTTTTTTATAAATCTACCCTTTTCACCTGTTTTCATGAGACCAAATATGACCTCCCCTCCCCTTTATTTTTAGCACCGCGTCTTACTACCCGATCGGGCTGTACGTCCATGCACTAAGTACGCTACTATGTTAGGGCTGAATAAAGTTGGATTAAGAGGAAGTGTACCCGCACTTGCGCGGCGGGAGAGTGGAAATTAATTGAGGAAAACTCACCCCGATATACCCGACCGATATTCGAACTCCGATCTCCTTGTCATCGGCAGTCTATTCTATCGTGAGTGTGACGCCTTAGACCATTCAACCACTGAGACGGGTAGGACCTTGTAAAAGTCCTTGATATCGGTTTCTCTCTCTAAAGTTCTTTGTTGTTAACTGTTTTAATTTATCAAAGTGATAGGAATCAGAAAGTTTGTTTAGGAGTAGTGGAACCGCGTGGAGAGAGGATTGGAAACCCACAGAAGTACATTCTATGTTGAAACCCAGTTTAAGGGCGAACAAGACGGAAATCCTAGTCTCGATGTTTCCCGTCGCGACCATGACACAGTGGGAATGTAACTCAGCCTGTTCCACGAACATTCTCTCGGTTCAATGTCGATATCTCCGCGCAGTTGACGAGATTTTTGAATGTCTGAAACGGTAGTAAAAACTAGGTAATTTTTTTTTTTTTTTACAATTTAAATGTTTGGGGTGTATTTTGTATTTCCTTCACCTCTGACAAGACAACTTGTGAATGTGGGGAATGCCAGGCCTCCTCCGTGGTTCGGATTCCCCGTTAAACTGTAGGTCCTCCATTTCATCTCACAATCACCCTACCATTACACATTAGCGTAAGTGAGTACAACCCGAACGGGTAGTAAGACGCTATGATGATGATAATATTTTGTGTTCACTCTCTACTTATACTAGCAACGCTGTATTCACTCTTCTCCTCTCTGTCCCCTTTTTATTATCTTATTAGTTTTATCTCCTTTTACAAATCCTACTCATCCTTGGTTGTTTTTTTACGACTCCACTGTTCCAGGGGTGGGCAGGGAAAGAGCAAGTGTGTCCAACAGTACGGAGATCCTGGCACAGGTTAGACAATGTGAGAGTTTAGGGTTCGGACAGACTGACGAGCGTGTGAACGCGTGACTAGCAGATAGCTCTCGATAGTTGTTGACGAGGAGACAAAGGTTCGAATCTTGGCTCAGTGACCTGAGGGTGGTTTTTGACAAGTGATTTATTGTTGTGGTTTTTTCATTCTCTCTCCACGCTAATGGTGATTCTTATTTGTAAAGGCCTACTTTGATTATAATAATGAAGTATTTTAACATATAAGTTTTATATATGTATATACAGGTTTTATATATATACACACACACACACACACACATAGGTATTGTTCATGATCTTACCAATTAAATTAGTCGGTTAGTAGCAAGTGTACTAAACCTATCGATAGTAATAATAAAAATGTCAAACTGAGAAGTTTTCCCAGCACTCAATGAACCAACATACAATAATATTGCCTAGCGCCTGTAAACTAGACTGTACCGGCTCGAGCGCTCGCTCGCCCAGTCTGGCCGCCCCCTAAAATGTTCACCTTCCGGGATAAGCAGAGCGTGTTAACCGATAACGGGAGTTTGGGGACAGTCGAGAAGTTGATTATTTGAGTCGCAAAGTTATCGAGGGATCCCCGCCTCTTGAGAACCGAGGAAACTCAAGGAATTTGTTGTGGATGGAGGTGGGGTTAAGGGACACTTAACATTTCATCAAAACCAAAGCCCTTAAAAAAAATACCGGGAAATTTGTGAATTTGAGACGTTAAACTGCGAGAATTAAAGAAACAAGCACTCTTATTCACACACTTGTCTCATTTCCGCATTTCCCCTGCAAGGTGAAATAACGTTGCTCTATACATCACTTCTCGATAGTCATTTTAATGAAAAATGAAATCTCATACCAGAGGTTCCCGACCTAGGGTCTGCTAAACATATCTATATTATTACATTATTTTTATATATGTTTTCACTTCACATTAAAAAAATATTCGCTTGCTTAATCATCGGTTTAGGAATGGATTTTGCGGAATTGGTGCCCAACAAGACATCTTGACTAGTCCAGGTTATGTCTGTGTGACGTAGCTCTCAACTAGTCCAGGGTGTGTCTCTGTGACTTAGCTCTCAACTAGTCCAGGGTGTGTCTGTGTGACGTAGCTCTCAACTAGTCCAGGGTGTGTCTGTGTGACGTAGCTCTCAACTAGTCCAGGGTGTGTCTGTGTGACGTAGCTCTCAACTAGTCCAGGGTGTGTCTGTGTGACGTAGCTCTCAACTAGTCCAGGGTGTGTGTGTGTGACGTAGCTCTCAACTAGTCCAGGGTGTGTCTGTGTGACGTAGCTCTCAACTAGTCCAGGTTATGTCTGTGTGACGTAACTCTCAACTAGTCCAGGGTGTGTCGGTGTGACGTAGCTTTCAACTAGTCCAGGGTGTGTCTCTGTGACGTAGCTCTCAACTAGTCCAGGATGTGTCGGTGTGACGTAGCTCTTAACTAGTCCAGGGTGTGTCGGTGTGTCATCTCACTCGACTCTTCTAGGGTGTGTATCACACAGTAAATTCTCCCCTCCTTGAGACGGTCGTGGTATTGCCCCAGGGGAGTGATAACGTGATTGTCTTGGTACTTGGCTTGTGGGAGTGAAGCGGGTGTCCCCGTATCGCCCCTCTCCGACGTTATAGGTTTAGTAGACGTGTCCCAAGGGACGTGTGTGTAGACGTTCCTGCCCTTGGTTTTTCACAGGGCATAAAGTGTGGTCCCGAGACGAATATCAAAGTCTACGGACCGGCGACGTTTATCAAAGCAGAGATATACATATTAGATTTGTATAACTAACTAAGTAAGATTACAGAATGTATGGATATAATATGGATTGAGATCATACTGTTTGAACCATCCACTAAAATGATTTTGCCAAACTTTTTATTTTGCCCTAGGGTTTCTAAAAAAAACACTATACCTTTTATTTTACAGAATTTACTATTATTATCATTGGGAAAGATTGTGCGATTGTGTCGTACCATATTTTTTACTATTAGTGTTATTCTTTAAATTAAGGGTAGTCATTAATACAGGGTGGCTACAAAACATATTTTACAAAATTCCCTGACTTTTCCAGGTTTTCCAGGCTACATTTTTCAATTTTCCCTGACTAGGTTTTTCCAGTTTTAATGGTGGATGATGACTTTTTTTCTTTATTATTGATCACATATTAAAAAAATGTATCTACTAAACATAAATGGTTTTATCAGTTATTTATAAAATTAAATTGTTATTTTATTTAGGTATTATTGACTTTTGTTTCAGTGTTTAGTTGCGAAATTAATTATATTTTTAGACATATTTTTTATTCCCTGACTTTTCCTTATTTTTAGTTAAATTCCCTGACATTTCCCTGTTTTCCCTGTCATCCAAAAATTCCCTGACTTTTCCAGGTTTTCCCTGTTTTCCCTGTCTGTAGCCACCATG
>CABFVX010002024.1:113274-124885 GCA_902151425.1 Timema shepardi
GGGAGGCAGTGGCCTCGGTGAAATGTCAGCCCCCCCCCCCCTCCACCCGCCCCCGACGCCGGTTTGCGGCACGGTGATAAAGGATGAAGCGGGCGAGTGTCGTCAACCCCTGGGGAAGGATAGATAGACACTTGATCTTCTTTTCCGACACAACGGTTCCGTTTAATTGGCTCCTTTTCGTTGAAGGAAACACACACACACACGGATGGTTAGCTTGTCCGGAGAATGTGCGGGCGGCCCCGTCCTTAGCGTTGCGCGCGCACTTAGAATTTTGAGGTCGCTTAAGTGCGCGTGATTTAAGAAAGCCCCAAGAGGTGGATGGTAAAAACTCTTAAAAAACATTGCTGCCAATATTTATTATTTATGACATTTTACTAAACTCTTGTTTTAGTAGGTATTAAGAGGTGACCTGGTGGTCTAGGGGTAAGGTGTCGGACTTCTGTGCTGGGGGTCCGGGGTTCAATCCTCGGTCCCGGCACAGATTTATCTGATTACCAAACCTTTCCTTCACCTCTGACAAAACGTGTATTAATCACAATTTTTGAATGTGTGGAATGCCAGGCCTCCCACCGTGGTTCGGATCCCACGTTAAACTGTAGGTCCTCCATTTCATCTCACAATCCCCCTACCATTACACATTAGTGTGCGTACAACCCGAACGGGTAGTAAGACGTGGTGATAATAGTAATAATAATAGGTATTAATATGACACTTTAGATGAGTCGATAGCGTGTCTGCCTACCGCGTTAGAGTCCCTAAGTTAGTTTATAAGTCGTATTTTGATATAATCATTTGGTTCATAAAGTGTACGTCAAACTTTACACATAAACACAAAGTCTACTTTTGTAATATAATGATTTAATTTAATAGGGGCTAACCATTAAAATTGTATTGCCATTTGTTCTTCTCCTATTTATGGACAGATATACTTAGAAATATTATAAATCCACTTGGTTTTTGGCGTTTAGGATTTTCTTATCTACTATTTAAACGCCTTATATAATTCTCGCTATCGCCTGGATGGCAGGCAATCCACCCTACTTACTTGATGCGCGGGATAGTATGCCCTGTTCTCACAGGCGAGTCTAGCGTAGAGCGTTATTTCTCAAATCATCGATTGGTACGAAGGACAGTTTAAATATTTGTTAATGCTCCGAAAGGGGTGTTCAACTCTATATTATGTGATACGGTGCATTAATCCAAAGTTTTGGAGTCTGGTAATATTTTTAAATTAAGTCATTGGTGTCCAAATTAGCCAAAAATAATTCACCTTCAATACACTTCTTTTCCAACAGGATTGTTTTTTGTTCACGAGGGCAATAGTTCGGTCACCAGAAGTGTCCAATTTTCAAAACATGATTATTCCTTTCGTACTGTTAATATATAAGTATTAAATAATCCGCATTGGTTCTTAGAACAATACGTTGAAAGGGGATAAGATTCCGTAGCTCTAACTCACTGAAATACTTAATTACTCCGGCATATTAAATAAGTACACCAACATTCGCCCATACAGAGGATGGGAAAACTAGTGCTTTCGTCCAAAGTTTTAATTCCGTGCCTTCCGGATCAGCTTAAAGCTCGTTTTCGGAGCTAACTCTGCAGGTCTGAAAATGTATTTAATTTTCACTTTTGAATAGAAGGCTTTATATTTATATATGATGAACCAACTATTTTATTTGTTCAGTCCTTGTTCTCGGGAACTGGCAGACAACACTGAAAATAATCCGAGCGGTGTTTGTCTTGCTGATGTTGGCTCTTCTTTGTACCCACATATCTTCTACTTGAGCATGTAGAGGTAGTCTTTACAAGTACACTACCAACAAAAATTCATGCCACGGTCAAAATACTCGTTAGAACAAAATATAAGTTGATTCTGTCGAAAAATCAGGCGGTCCAAATCAAACGATGAGATTGGGTTTTTTATTCCAACTGAGTGCACCGAGGGTATTTTTCCCCACTCTTTCGCGCAAATGTGGGTACACTTACTATAAAGTCAACCTTCCTCGTCCATAACGCTTAATTATTTGTCCAGCATATGTGTATAGCCCGAACACATAGACGTGGTGCTAATTTGTTTATTAGGTATAATCAGCTAAGTACTTACTGGGCGTTATTATGTTTTTTCTTTGTGTCATACTACCCGTCCGGCTAACTGCATAATGCGTTAATGAGATATGTGGAAGGTAAAACGTAACATTTGCACGCCTTAAAGGATATCCATCAATGTCTCAACCGTATTAAGTCAAAGGACCTACTTTTCTTTAAAGTAGCATCAACACTTTTACCTTGTTGTGATACAAAAGACTGTGTGTAAATAACGATGTAATATTAAAATAGTCGCACAAACCAGCACTGCGCTGCAGACAGAACTCTGGGAGACTGCTACTTCGAGACCCCAAAATGTGGTCTGGCGGGCAGCGCCGTCATACCATTAGTTGAGATGGTTTGTTCTTTTAGTTCCGCGTCTTACAACCCGTTCGGGTTATACGCTTATGTACTGAATACACTAGTGGGTTAAGGATGAGGTAGGTTACATTTATAGGAAGTGTACCCACATTTTCGTGATGGAGAGTGGAAAACTGTTTTGAACCAAAAAAAACTGTACGGTCGACCAAGCTTTGACCGTCTATCTCCCCCGTCATCGGCAGTTTATTTTAGCCTTTAGACCACGTGGTCTCCGGCGTGTGTCTACTAAACGCAACAAATCGTGGCAAGTAGATATTAAAATATTTCGATACAATTTCCAGATAGTTGAATCCCAGGGGAAGAGGAATGTATTCTTTAGGGCTTTTATAATGTTATTGGAGTATTAACTTTTCTGGCGGTCTAGGGGGTAAGGTGTCAGACTTTTGTGCTGAGGGTCCAGGGTTCAAGCCTCGACCCCGGCACAGATTTATCTGATTACCAAACCCTTCCTTCACCTCTGACAAGACATCTTGTGAATGTGAGGAATGCCATGCCTCCACCGTGGTTCGGATTCCACGTTAAACTCTAGGTCCTTCATTTCATCTCACAATCACCCTACCATTACACATTATCGTAAGTGCGTATAGCCCGGACGTGTACTAAGACATGGTAATAATAATAATAATAATAATAATAATAAAACCTTTCTGGTCTTCAGCAGACCCGACTTTAGAGACACATTCAACCACCAAGCGCTGTAGTAGATCTGAGTTTGTGAGAAGAGGACATTAAAATCACTGTTATTGTAACTCATTTGATGTTATTGGAGTTTACCTCTTGAGCTTAAATTAATCTCAGAGCTATCACGTGATTGCATTTATTCCATTTAAATAGCCGGATAAAAAAAATTGTAATACCCAATCTCATAAACTTTCTCACATAGTGTTTTATAGTTTGGAAGAAATTATTCAAAAATAGGGTTTCAGTAAACTACACTTATTATTATTAGCACCGCGTCTTACTACCCGTTCAGGTTATACGCACTTACGCTAATGTGTACTGGTAGGTAGGGTGGTTGTGAGATGAAATGAAGGACCTACAGTTTAACGTGGAATCCGAACCACGGTGGAGGCCTGGCATTCCCCACATTCACAAGTTGTGATTAATACACGTCTTGTCAGAGGTGAAGGAAGGGTTTGGCGATCAGATATATCTGTGCCGGGACCGAGGATTGAACCCCGGCCGCCAGCACAGAAGTCTGACACCTTACCCCTAGACCGCCAGGTCACCTACGACTACACTTAAGTAAGTTTTCCTCATAAAAACAAACATAACATCATGTTAATCACAACTAACACTCTTTATGAATACATTCTAAACTTTTTTTTTAATACTTTTTAACAAATTTCAAAAATAAGTTATTTGTAAATCATCCTAAACTTATTTTCATTTTGTAAAAATAACTTATTTTTATTTGTAGTGAAAAACTATTCACATTTTGAATTTAGACCAATTTCGAATTTTCTTTGTCTTAAGTAAACTAAAACTACCCTTAAGTTAATTTATTTTAGAAAAATAAACATATGTTATTATTGATAGTGTAAAATAGTCACCCATATCAATTTCCAACAAAAAAAATTTAATTAGAATTTTACAAAAATAAACTATAAGTAAACTACTATAAAATATATATATTTTTTTTTAGATAAACATATATATATATATATATATATATATATATATATATAATTATTTTTAATTTAAAAAGCTTAAAAAATATCTTTTTCGAGCCAAAACGTTATAGTAATTTTTACAAATATCCCAATTTTAAAATATTAAGTCATCTTGAAACTAACCGAATTTCTCCACCAAAACCAAGCATAAATTTGTATTAGGGAGCTCTAACACTCCCTAGATATCAATTATAAACGAAATTGATATTTCCGAAAAATTTTATACAAAAAAAAATCTCTCGACAGTAAACTACCCTTAATTTGAGGACTAAGACTCAAAATATTTTTTAAAAAAGTTCCAAGGTATTGTTCCATACATAACATCTAGCAAATAAGTTTGAACAAAATTCATTGGGTTTTTTTTTTCTTCTTTTTTTAGGACACACGTCATATCATAATTTCGTGGTAGAAAAGTTTTACGAATACAATACTTTCTCTTGATATTAAAAAGTAAAAATTGAACTGTTTCTGTAAAAACAACGCAGGAATTGTAGGAGTACCTGTACGCGGTCATTTCTAAATGCGCACCTCTGCCCCAACCCAGCCACGTGACGGGCTTGGTGACCCCCATCTTTGATCCCCGCGACGACCGGTCCCTGGGGGCCGCATTGGGCTAGCGGTGAGGGCGTCTGTTGACATAAAGAGTTAAGGACCAAGGCCTTCTCCCCTCGACTTGATTTGTTTTGTTCTAGGTCAATACTCTCTCTAGTGGGATGAAGGCCGTGTGCTAATAACGCGCGCTCTAACCTTACGCCGGGGCAAACCTCAAGAAACAAGTGTGTCGCCTTAGTCCGCGTGACCGCTGATGAAGGTCCCTCGAATGTTTATTTGGGAAACTATTTAGGCCTATATTAGATCACGCTCACAAATCATTATCATAATTCGTAGTCAGACTTTTTTTTAACTCGGCGCATTTGCAAAATAGAACAAGTTTAAACTCTAGAGACAAATATTCCCTGAAAATAAACGTATGTAACTGTACAAGTGCATTAATTTTTTTTATGTAAAGGGTTTTTATCTAAGAGCTAAACAAGTTTCTGACCTCTTTTCTAATGTATTAATACGTCAAGTCATGTGATCTGCTGTCACTTTATATCAATGCCTATAAAATAATAATATTGATAGTAATAGTAAAATATTATCAATTTTAGACATTAGTTTGTATTTATAATAAACCCTTTCTGGAAAAACTGGATGGCTTACAACACAACACAATTTCTAAATATACTTGTATAATTTATTTTAAAATAAAAAGGTATTTAATGTTTTGAGCTATACACAAAATCTACAAATCAAGTGGTCGTAAAGGAATTGGAGAATTTAAGTTTAATATTCTCTCTGGGTGTTAAATGTGGTCGCTTACCTCATATGACGAAAACAAATTTAGGGTGTTCGAAAACAAGGTGCTTAGGAAAACATTTGGTCTAAAAATGGGATTAGGCTACTGGGGAGTTGAGGAGGTTACATAACGATTAGCTACATACCCTTTACTCTTCACAAGACAGTGTCAGGAAAATCATGTCTCGTGAAACTGTGAAGGTTACCTGGTGGTCTAGGGGTAAGGTGTTGGACTTCTGTGCTGGGGGTCCGGGGTTCAACCTTCGGTCCCGGCACAGATTTATCTGATTGCTAAACCCTTCCTTCACCTCTGACAAGACGTGTAACAATCACAACTTGTGAGTGTGTGGAATGCCAGGCCTCCACCGTGGTTCGGATCCCACGTTAAACTGTAGGTCCTCCATTTCATCTCAACAATCACCCTACCATTACACATTAGCGTAAATGCGTACAACCCGATCGGGTAGAAAGACGCGGTGATGATGATAATCATAATAATAATAAATTAAGGTGGGTTGGAGATGGAATGCAAATGGGAGATTTTAGAACCTTGTTCAGGGCACCGATTGGCAAACCCATTGCGAAGGCATAGACGCAAATGGGAGGATAACATTAGAATGGATCTGAGTGAGATAGGGTGTGATGAGGTGGACTGGATAGAACTAGCTCAAGATAGGGATAAGGTGTGATGAGGTGGACTGGATAGAACTAGCTCAAGATAGGGATAAGGTGTGATGAGGTGGACTGGATATAACTAGCTCAAGATAGAGATAGAGTGTGATGAGGTGGACTGGATAGAACTAGCTCAAGATAGGAATAAGGTGTGATGAGGTGGACTGGATAGAACTAGCTCAAGATAGGGATATGTGACGTAATTTTGTAAGTGCGGCAATGAACTTTCGAGCTCCAAATGCCATAGAGTAAGTTTCATATTCACTCATCCGGAAAGAGGCTAGTATTGATATCTCAAGGAGAAGACTCACCCCTTGGCGTTGAGCACACGGCTCGCGCTGAGAACTAATGATGGAAGCCGAGCCATAGATCTGTACACACGTGTTTTTTTAAGTGGTACACTAGCTAGTCCCGGACCTACCACAAAACCAAGCGGCATCTGCTAGCCACATGTTGAACTCGTGTGTGTATACATGTGGCGCCACGGGTATAAATGGTTATGTAACTGTAACTCATATGATTACTTTTCACGTCTCCAGGGTCTTGTGCAGAAACAATTTCAACACTTTCGACTTGGTTTTCCCCGATTCTGGTGGATAGGCTATAATATCTCCATATTGGTTTTTTATTTTGTGAGAAAATGTCAGTGTTTTTGCAATTTAATAGCTTTTTTTTGTGGTCAAAAAAAAATTGCTTCAGTACAAACACAGAGTTTAATTTTATTCACATGATGATATCAACAGTTGTTGAATATCTGTCATGAGCATAGCGGCATTAAAGGACAAACTTTTTAAATTAAAATAAAAAGTTGTCATTAAATTCCAGAGCAAAATATTCAACAATTGTTGATATCACCGTGTAAAGAAAAATTAAACTCTATGTCACTACTGGAGAAATGATTTATCTTGACAAAAAAAATTATATAAAAAACGGCCAAAAAACACTCATTTTCTGGGGTCCCTAACAATTACCTTAATATTGAGGGATTAATGGCTGGGGGACTGGGTGTTGTGTCTGTTCTAGATTAAAGTTGGGCTATAAAATTGTCTGCTGATGTAATCAGTCGGTTCAGTGATGTCAACAGTTGTTTTCATGGGGAATTGCGTAATTTGACCAGGATATGTGACGACCATCACAGACTCGGCCTTAAAATATGAGTGAAGAATTACCCTGATCACGGGATGAATCTTGGGTTCGATTCCCGTGTCATATTTCACTTTATTAAATAACTGTTGAGATTAGTACATGTAGAATATCAAACTAGACAGATACACCGAGACAATATTTTATTAATTCTGTCAAAAAATAACAACTATTTGTTTGAATCATGTAAACACCTGCTTCCGTACATCCAACCTTAAATGAGTGTACAGTTGTGGAGATCTTGGACTTGACTCAATGTCGCTACGAGCACTTGCGTCCTTCCTTGTTGGGAATAAATTGGGCTTGCCTTTCTCATCCAATAAAGAGATGAAATTATGGTCTCATTCATCGCAAGAAGATGAGAAACACGCTGGAGCAACAACGCTAACACACTCCTCGTATTCTACAGACCGCGACCTCTTCCCTCCTCCTAGCATCCGGCTGGTTTCAATCCAGTTCGGGCTGTCTTCGTCCCACAAGTGGACTATTTTATCTCACCGCTAATAATTCAGATCTTCCGCAAACTTAAGTGGCATTCAGCCACCTTTTTTTTCATCATAAAACTTTCGATGCAAGGCTCATAATGCTGTTGTTGGGACATATTTATAACCTTTGGCTTCCATTTTGGTGTGAAACATATTTTAACAAATTAGTTCTTAACGGAATATTTATAAACGCCCGTAATGCCACTCGACGCTCAAACTTCTCATTAATTAGTGTGGAATTTCAGAACGTCCATATTATAACTAAACGCTCAGGTTCTCTGACTATTATAGGTACCCACAATGCACATTTTATCTTGGTGCTACTTTTGCGTCCAAACCATTTGTTGATTAAGCCTTCCTACCTGCTATAAAGGCTTGCCATAAATACATTTTGTTTTCTTAAAGGCCTGTATTATAAATCCTGGATAAAAATTAATTTGGCCGTTAAATATTTTTATATGGTCGATAAGTTAAATGTGTGTATTATGACCGCCAGATAAAATGTATTTATTCATTACAATTTTATCGGGAGGTTTAAGTAAGTACCTGATAACTTTTATCTGAAAGTTAAAACTGGCGTTGCCATAGTGACGTGTGGTTTTTCATGAGGTTTCTACTATCAGAATCTTGTTTTTAGGTTAAAATATTGATTCGTGTTTAGTAGGCAGAGGCTCAGACTCTAACTATATATAAAGTTGGAACATTTCATTCACACTTTTATACAAACTGACAAGCTATTTGTAGAGTTATAGTTACATAAGAACAAATGATCAAAATATGAGTACAATAAATGAAATTTTGTAAACGTTGTACCCAAATATTGACCACATTTTGGCAGACACCGAAATTAGTACTTGCAAGACAACCAAGGTTCTGCACCCACGTAACGCAATCTGTTTCCTCGCACTTGTATAACCGCCATTGTTTAACAAATGTTGAGCGTTGTTGCCACTCGCTAGGTTGTAGTGATAGCAGCAGGTTTTATACGCATGTGTGCATCAGTAAAAACAATACCAACCTTGCGTTTTCTGTATAAAAATATATTTATCCTACAGATAGATATCCGTCAGATAAATTTAGTTCATAATACGTGTAAGATATTAAAGTGGCTAACAACTTTTATCTGGTCGCTATCTTTAACCTCCTGATAGCAATATCTATCCGGTAGTCATAAGACCGGCCCTAAATAGGTTTGATATGTAATTGAGGAAAAACCTGTAAGAATTAGGGAATTTCACGTGACACTAAAAAGTCGCTGGAGCTTTTAACATATTTGTTGATGATTATCTAAATAGGAAATTAATGGGAGTAATAGAGTTTAGACTATGGTTTTAGCTCTAATTTGTGCTATTTGGTGAAAAACAGTGATATATTTGTTTTAAATTGTTAAAATTTCATTACAAAGTAGCCTGTCATTATAAACTACAGTCCACTTTTCTTTAGAAGAGCCTCTCAGAGAATTACACATTTTTTTTAGGCCGATACTGATAACGTTTTACTATATTAGAATTATTATTTTATCGGCATTGATAATATCAAAAGTGACAACTGCAGATCACATGACTTGACGTATGAATTTGAGAAAGTAGATATAGTAATATTATTAGCTTTCAGATAAAGCCCTTCCTATCAAAATTGGTCAGTACATTCCTCACAGCTATTATTAATGCTGAATTGTACTCATTTCGGAACAACAATGATTTTTGTATAATTTGTGTCTTGGTTTAGGATCCACCCAATTTTTGGTAGTGGGTCAGTTAAGAAAGAGAATGGATTTTTTTTAATCTTCATAAAAGTTGAAATAATTTATAAAAGATCAGTTTTGGAAACTTTTTTTAAAGCATTGTGTTGAAAATTATGCAATTTTTAATTAATCTTTTAACACTTAGAAAAAGGAAATTTCTAAATTGACAAAGCTTAAGAAGCGTGTTAAATTTAGGTATCAATTTGGATGTAGTGTTGAATGTAATTGAAGTAAGGCACTGGCATGGCCTACTGAAATGTGCCATAATCCGAATCTCCTCTTGCTCATATGCAATGGTACAGGGGAAAAAATGGCAGCAAGTCACACACCACACATTCTCAGGACCTCTTTTAAATATCAAACCTTAAAAGGACCCCAGCAAATATTCTTTTAAACTAATATAAATATGACGGAGACCTCGTTTAACCATAATGTAAAGGGCATTAAAAAGGTTTAATGATTGTCTAACAGATGGCAGCACTAACTAAATGATTGTCTAACAGATAGCCGAACTAACTCAATGATTGTCTTTCAGATAGCACTAACTAAATGATTGTCTAACAGATAGCCGAACTAACTCAATGATTGTCTTTCAGATAGCACTAACTAAATGATTGTGTAACAGATAGCAGCACTAACTAAATGATTGTCTAACAGATGGCAGCACTAACTAAATTTGGGTTGAAATTGGGTTCTTCCCCTCTTTTCTCTTGTACTCTTATGATGAATATAAATTCAGTCAAATATATTTTTCTGTTGAAATCGCTATAGAATTATTTGTTTATTGGGGTAGTTGGCGAGTTAACGAGCACTTTATACAAACTTACTGGTATACGACTTACAAACTAACTTATCTTGAGAAAGAACGTCTAATTACTATACATCCAGGTTCCTATATCGATATTTACTTCTTAACCAACTATAAATCAGGAAGTACAGTAGTACATGTATACAAATAGTAAATATTTTCATCAGAATCCTCCGGAATCGAATTAAGGTCCTCTAGACTAGTGGTTGATTCTCGTTATTGTTTTGTTTTTTTCACTTACACTTAAACTCAAGAGGGACTTTAACTGTTTATAACAACACTTTTTTGTGTGTGTTTTTCTGAAGAAGTCAAACCAGATGAGTGCACTATTAAGTACGGGTGATTTAATTTACTCTGACGTAATCTCCCTGAAGAAATGTGATGATTACATTGCGCCAAGTTCTGTTTCTTGTTCGAATCAGTGTTGTCTAAACAAGTCCTGTATTGCGCAGCATGGTGGCAGGAGTCGTTGGACTCTTGAGGTTAATTTGAGCGGGGGGTGAGCAAACTGAAGGATTAGGGGCCACGTCCGGCCCAATCCGCGGTCTCTTTCAACACGGGTATGGACCTGGGGTATTTTCGGTTGTTTTTTAAATCAGACATTTAATACTTGCAATAATTTACTAGCGTAATTAGCATGCATCTTCTAAGCACAGACGAGTTTTCTATTAACACTAGTTGAACATTTTTACCCGAGACAGTTGAATTAATACACACTCAACTGAATGTGTGAAGTTTTTGAGCATATCGTCTTTAATTTATTTCTGGAAGATTTTCCAACTATTTTAGATAGAATGAATGTAAACAAAATATTTTAAGTTTAAAAATTTACACTTCGTTTTTAATTTCGCCCAAGGGCGTTAACACCAGTTCATCTAATGAGTTACACTAAAGCAGTGGCAGCGATTACGGCTATCTTCTTATACTCGTGTCGACTACAGCGCTTGGTGGTTGAATGTGTCACTAATGTCGGATCAGCTTTATAAATGGTTCAATATTATAATCACAGCTTTAATGAATACATTCGTCTTCCCCCTTGTGATTCAATTATCAGTCAATTTAATCTTCATCGCTTACTGCTATTATGTACTTGTTTGAATTAATTTTTTTCTGTACATAAATACATAATCAATAATATAATTAAAATAATGTTTGCTAACACTAACATCCTAACCCCCCCCCCCCAATACCGCCCCCTGCCCCCCTATATACCATATGAACCAAGCCAAGTCGGGCCACCCTTGTATGGGGAGAAAGGACGGGGTAGCCTTGAAAGGCT
>CABFVX010002025.1:0-20954 GCA_902151425.1 Timema shepardi
ATTGACGCAGTTACTATTTTAACAAGAAAGAAGGTGTAAAAAATATATATTTTAGGGTGAGGTCCCTTTCACCTCATTCTGAGAAATGCGTGTTTGTTCATGGATGAATCTTAAAAGGATACTCTACCTATATTACTTTAAAGAAAAATTACCTTCATCCATGACTTTTTACATAATTTAGATTAATCCAAATCAATACATTACAATTGGTAACATTAATATATCCTTAAAACCTTGGCTAGGCAATGTTGGAGGGAAAGGATAAGCCAGAAACATGCGTGGCGTGTACAAAACGAGTTGAATGCAAGGAGGAAAAGAGAAACAGATCTTGACTGGGAATATTGATGTTGTGGAATAGTTAGAAAACTAATAAATTTTGTTCGACCTGATAAATATGTTTGCAGTGCCTTTAGGGATAGTTAGATCACTCTTATTGTTACCAACATCGCCCATCACTCGGCCCACACCCCATCTGCGGTAGGAGAGGTAATAGTCAAGAGCTACAAGCAGAAGGTTCTTTATTGCGAACATCGGCAGGAAGTACTATTATAATCGTTTGATAACACTTTTTAATGTTTGTAGTAAAGAACCTTCTGCTGGTTGTCTCCTACTACTATCGTAGGCGGGCACTGGGGCGTGCCAAACAAGGTGACAACTCCTCCATATAGACAAGAAATGTCACCCTGGTTATTAAAATGTATAACGAGGCTGTGCCTTTACTGTGCCAATTTTAAAATTGTTTTTTTTAAACGCAAATAACATGAATTTGCAGCGCAACTATGCAAACCTATTTTTGCAAGCCTTACGAATAAATGCACGTTGTTCATTTTTCTTTTTTTTTTACTAGATGGAAGAGAAAAAAAAAGGTGTCATATAAACACTTTCTTTACATCTGTCAGCAATTTGTTTTTAACGTACTCATATTAATTGATGATAGTTTTGACAAAAATATTTAACAATATGGGAACTGTAAAGTTAAAAAAAAAGAAAAACATGAGCTTTATTTTCTATATATTTTGGTTGTAAAGTTATGTGCTCACGGAAAATACCAGATATATTGGCCAACCCCCCATTCCTTCGACGGCCAATAAAGAATTAGATGGAAATAAACATAACAGAAGACAGAAAAATTACCATCGATATTACATAAATCAACTTTGTTTCTATATCAACAATTATCAGAAGGAATTATATAACTCGATTTACAACGTTATATTTATGACACTTTAAGGTTGTTTTTCTACCGAATCTTAATCAGAAGATTGCTGTTTGAAATCTAAATGAATCTAATAAATCTTGTAGCGACGTTCCAGCCGTCCTGACCACGCAGTTAACGAAGAATACAAGTTTGATTACTCAGGCGGCTCGCTAAGTCTCGGGTGACTTTAATGAAATACCTGAGTCTACTACTCTCCGGTCGGTAAGTCGAGTGTTTGCGTAGGTCAGCATGACCCGGCACACTTGGTGATACTTATTAAAAAAATAGTGATATGATTATTTCAAGAGATTACGTGGGTATGTAGGGAATGGGAGGAAAGGACAGTGTTTTTGACAGTTTTTATAGCAAAACTTTTTTTTTGCCAAAATAAATAAAATATTTCTCGAATAGACACAGAGATCACTACTTTTCAGGGTAAACAGAGTGTACAATCAAGTTTCGATTTTTATGAGATTTGTTTGTTTATTCGAAAGCCATTTGTTCCATTTTAACGAACAAACTATTGTTCTAATATAAACATTGACGGAGATTTCTTCTTCTATATGTAATATTTTCGTTGCAATATAAAAATATTATCATATGTATTATATTTTTAATCATTTATTAGTAAAACCTCAATAAATGGGTTAAACTTGGGTAATATCAATAGAAATTGTAAGGTAAGTTCCAATAATGTTTATTTTAGAACAATAGTTTTGCCAATCAAATAAGCAAGTTTGGTTTTCCAACAAAAATAAACAAATTTAAAGACAATTCCAAGACACACTTTTCCACCCAGTTCTCACTGATAGGCCATAAAAGTCTTACCTTGATGGATTATACTATGACTCCATCGTATAAGCTAAAATACGCGTGACGAATTGGCCATGAAAGTGTGGTGAATTTGAATTTGCCAGCTAACGCAGTAAAATAAACTTTTTCCTGACGGCGTGTGCTTGTAGCTTGATATTTCCTGCATATTAGAGGAAGCATTCCACTTTCTGATATTCAGCCAATGTTTCTGCAATTTGTCAGACAAATGGAAGGTCTAGTTTCACATTAAATTGTCTTACATTCTCGATTCAAACCATTTCCGTCATTTGCGTCTGAAGCAGTTATGAGTATTAAAAGTGTACATGTTTTGAATGAACTTGTTCAGACAGTGTATTAATTTAAATGTTCGAATGATCAACCCAAATTCTCAATTTTTACAAGACTGGGTGAATTTCACATATTATTCGCCACACCTGTGGCTACAATGGAAAATGTCTTGCCCACCTTTGAGCTATACCATAGTGGTATGATGAAAGGTAGGATTTCTTCCTTACATTGAAAAAGAAATGTACAACCTTTTAACACAAGGTAACGGTTATTCATCCTTCGTTGGGAAGCTGGGCCTTCTGTCAAAATATATATCCAAAACACACGTTGTTAGGAGCCCTCAACCGTATTTCAAATGTTATTATGTTTCCTTAGGCCTCAAAATTTGAATATAATTATATACATAACAGTTATATCCTATATTTAACAATGAAAATATTGCGTAAAATCAGCAACAGATTTATAAGTCATGCTTTCTAGTGAGTAAAAGGAGTTTTGTAATAAAAATAAAATGCTTAAAATCTTTTAGTGATTGGTGATTAGGCGAAGCCTAGATTGAAAACACTAGAGAAAGGACAGTATTCGATAGTTACAAAAGTTACTAAAACTACTGTCATATATTCATACGTCAAGTCTGTCAATTTTATCAATACCGATAGAATAAAATAATAGTTATAGTAACATTTTATCAGCATTATTTGAGATTTTTAACGTGCACTTACTGAACCTACTATTAATATCAGTACACGACTTACTAGCTTAGTTTGCTTAGTTATATATATATACACACAACACCCAGTCGCCAGGCCATTAATTCATCACAGTGAAAGAGAATATCCCAATTGCAACAATAATAAGTTTTTAGTCCATACCGAGAAGTGAACCAGATACCTTTAGATCAATATGCAGACGTTCTACCAACTGAAAGGTGTAGGACATTTACTATGTATGTTGACAGCAAAAAAAAAGTGTTTTTTCTAAGTGTTTTTATTGTGTGTTTATTGCAGCAGTTCATGTAGTATTGCTCAGCGGTCCACATATTTAGCTTCTAAAAATTATTGTCTAAAGCACATTGGTATCGTTAGTAAATTATAATTTTAGGTGAAGCTGTACGGATGCATTTTGTAATGTTTTTTGTATGAATACAAATGGACTTTAAGACTGTAACAAAACCCAGTTTGCCCACACAAGGATAATATACATCAGGAAATTCGCCACATTGCTCTACTCACGTTGAATATAAAAAAAACTAGCTTATTCAATACCCATTATGTTCATCCGAAACATCTAGTTTCCCCTAATTGTTTTCTCTTTTTTTGTTTTAATTGATGACTAGACAAAGCTTTTGTTCGAGAAAATGACACACAATTGCCAGTCAAGAAACGGAAATGCTGACGACAGATCCTCTGCGAATGGAAACCCCACCTTCTGCGACAACTTTCTAAACAATAATAATATTGAAAAAGGATAAGGGTTGAGAGTTAAAAGAATAAAATAAAACATTTTGTTAACTGATCTTCTTCAAGTAGACACAAAAGGAGTGGTCTTTTTAAATCCTTGAGCCCAACATATTTCCTGTCCGAAGATGCTAGACAACAGTACTAGCTGTTCTTCACTCAAATTCGCGGTAAACTAACAGAATTGCTACTGACTAACTTCCCTTAACAACGTATTTATATAAGCCTTTAGATACCTGTCAAAAACAAACTGGTTTTAAAATAGACGTAGGGGCTACATACACCCGGGGTGGGAAACCCTGTCGCCAATAGTTATATGTGGCGAATAGGCCAGTCAAGTATGGCGAATGTGAGTTTGCCAGCTCTCACAGTAAAATACAATTTTTCCTGACGGCGTCTGTTAACTGTAACTTGTTATTTCCTACATTCCGCTTTCTAATTGTATCGTTTGAAGCAATACTGCCAACCAATAATACGACTATTCCCTTTCCCGACACTTACGTATCATCTCTGCTTTGAGATAAAAGGATTGTCAAATTTCGTATTAAATTGTCTTAAATTTAAATCCGAACAATTTTCATCATTTTTATCTGAGGCAGTTGTAACCGTGTGCACGTTTTGAAAAAACGTCATCAATCAGTGTGCGTGTCGCTTTAAATATTCGATCGAGCAACCTGATTTCTCAATTTTTACATGGTGTGACGAAATTCAATTCTCATTGGCCACACTTGTGGCTACAAGGAAAAATATGTTGCCCACCTCTGGGCTAGACTCTACAGTAACTTGCAAGCTTACAAAATTACTGTTATTTATTATTATCTTCCCCGCGTCTTAGTACCCATTAGGGTTATACATATGCATTAATTACGTTAATGGTGTAGAAATATGAAGGTAGAAATGAAGAGAAAATGTAACCACATTTGCGTGGAGGAAGATGGGAAGACATTTAGGAGGGAAAAGTCATTACACCCAACCAGGATTTAAACCCCGATCTCCCCATCACCAGCAAGCCAGTCCAAAACGAGAGTGAAGTATAAGAACATACGACTACTGATGCGAGTTAATTATATCATTACTTTCCATGGACATCAGCAAACATTAAATTATGAGTAAAGATTCATTTTTTTCCAAACATCTGATTCTACTTCCAGGACACACAACTGATTTTTCAAGTATGTAAAAATAATGAATTATAATTATATAATCTTGATGCCTATTCGGGAGTGGAACGAGGTATTTAACATCCGAACATGTACTAGTTTATTTATTTAGCGCAGCGTCTTACTACCCGTTCGGATTATACGCTTAAATATTAACTACCCTAATGTGTTAGGAAATGGGAAGGTTAAATTAAGACTAAGTGAACCCGCTTTTGCACGAAGTGAGAGTGGAAAAACATTTAGGGGAACCCCCCCCAGTTCATCCAACTGAGATTAAAACCTCGATCTCCTCGTCCTTGGCCGTTTAGATCAACACGAAATTAGCGCGTTATCTAACTACGCCACCGAGGTGGGTTATATACTAGTTAAAAGTATACATTGTATTCAAAGTTTGTCTTGAATGTATAACTTTGGCAATATGGTTGAACGGGTAGAAAAAAGCAAATTTAAAATAAAGTCCAATATTATTTATATGTATGTGGTGGTAAATGAGGACATAATAGAATTAACAAAATTGTCTGGATAAAAAAAATTCTCGCTAAAGAAACGCCGTAACAAAACTAATTTTACTTCTGGAAACCATGTTCTGATATTGTACCCTTGGTTTTCAAAGATAGCAAGATTTTTTCCACTGCTTATAAGGTAGTGCCATAGTAAAACCGGTATAAGTGCTTGCTACCTTTCGGGGTAAACAGAGTTTACGTGTCATTAATTTATAGAAGAGATAGTCCTCTTAAATCTTCAAATCTTTGGGCCAGATTCATTGTTAGACTTAGTACGTCTCGATATCAAACACAAGAAGACACGAACCTAGACCAGAATGGAATGGGCCAGTTTCAAATGCGAAACTGACACATTCCATTCGAGTCTAGGTATATATTATATTCTTGTATTCGGTTTCGAGCCGCACTTGAGGCGTACCAAGACTGACTAAAGGCCAGTTCACACAGAACTACGCTATTGTGTGCTATTCTGTGCTGTGTTAAGGTTTTGAATGTATTTATAGTAAAACTTTTTATTCTGAGCAGGTTTTTTATGTTGCATTGCAAGATTGTACATCCAATGTATTAAACAAAATAACACTATTAAAATTGCTCTAGTAGAGATTATGTTTACATCATCACTTTATGTCCGATGCAGCCGCGAAGAAGATTAAACAGGGGTAATTCAATGACTTTTTTTTAGCACCCGTTTGGCGGTTCAGTCTATACGATTATGTACTGATCATGCTAATGATTTTAGTGATTATGAAGGTTATATTAATAGGTAGTGTACCCACATTTGCGTGAAGGGAGAGTGGAAAACCACTTTAGATAAACCGCCCTTAGTACACCCGACCGAGATTATTTTAACTTCAATCTCCCCGTCATCGACAGTCTAGTCTACTGCAAGAGTAGCGCGTTAGACCACGCGGCCATCAAGTGGGCCATTGACTATTGCGTGCGCGCGTGTGTGTGTGTGTATATATATATATATATATATATATATATAGTTCGTTCACGGGAGGAGTTTACCTGGGAAAGGACTTTTTTCCCTACCAGAAATCTATTATATAGTAGGATATTGGTAAGAAAAAAGACCTTTCCCAGGTAAACTCCTCCCGTGAATGAACAATATATATGCGCACAAGCGTGCGTATGTGTGTTTATAGATCATACTAAATGGGTAATATTTATTATCTGCAGGGTTCAATTTTATAGCTAACAATCTCACTCGCTCTAAGAATCAAAGTGAAGACAGGGAACAAGTCAATAATTTACTTGCCCATTGAATTCAAGCACAAGACGAACATTAATGTAATATACCCCCTCCCAGAACTCCATTCATATTAGAATAATAAGTCAAATAAGGAAAATAAATTTAGCTATGATAGTTTATGTTGGCCTATGGTAAAAATAATTTAACTTACAATAGCAATGTTTCGCAAAGGTTTAATTTAATTTAATTAAAATTATTATGCAATTATTTATTTGGGGTACTTAACGTACATTTTAGGAACTAACTGATTGTATCAGCGCATGCAAATTTCTAGGAGCGAGAGCGGAAGGGCCTACCAATTTTGCCAGTAAAAATATTCTCAACTTCCTTTCAGGTTTCTTTTGCATGCCACAATCGACATGGGACCAAAGGCTTTACTTCTCAGAAGGAAGTACAGTAGCCCCATGGCTTCTTTGGTGCTGACTGACAGCTCCCACCTGACTTCTGACAGTCAACATTTAGGTATATACCTAAATTTTGTAAGTCAGAAGTGACAGCTTCTAAACACATGTTTTTGCAGATCATATGGTTCGGCGTAGGGATACATAGTTTGGTCTGATAACTTTTCAAAGTGTTTAGCTGTCAGTTGTGAGCTGTCAGTCAGCGCCAAAGAAGCCATGGGGCTACTGTAGTTGTGCTACTCGACCCCGGCTAGAGTTAAGCCCACGAGCATCGGGTCCAGAGGCGAGCACTTTGCCCCAAGACCACCTAGGTCAAATATATATATAAATTAATTCACTATATCATAACTAAGATAATATCCGGTATTATTTATCAGTAAATAAAGTGGTATGCGTCAAATAAAATTAGCTTTTTTGGTGTTGGTTACACTCAGATTTATTATTAAATACAGCTTATGTAGGAGACCCCACGTTCCTGTGGTCACGCTGTACAAGCCGTCATATTAGCAATATAGTGAAAGGCTTGTGATCGGAAGTCAAGGTTTAAATCTATGACGGAAGCACTGGGGCGATTGTCCACACGTGATTTATCTCTTTTGTTTTCCCACACCCACTCCACGATAGTGAAGTTTCACTTTTTTCCAAACTGCCCTACTCATCATTATTAGTCTTGAGATTAAATGTACTAAAATATACTTATTTACTCTATGGCATTAGGAACTCTAAAGTTAATTGCTGCATTTACAAAAGTACTCCACCTATCCCTATCTTGAGCTAGTTCTTCTATCCAGTCCACCTCATTACACCATAGCTCTTTCAGGTCCATTCTAATGTTATCCTCCCATCTGCGTCTAGGTATTCCCAATGGTCTCTTCCCATTGGGTTTGCCAGTCAATATCCTGAACATGGTTCTAAACTCTTCCTTCCATTCGCACTGCATGTCTTGTCCACTGTAATCTGCGAGATATTGCATAGCAATGTATAATACGTACAGGTGAATATATAATTAGACCCTATCTGAAATATGATGCATAAAATATAATTATTGTTTTATTATATACTTGGTAAACACTGCTAATAAAACGTTTCTTATAGGTTTATACTAATAAAAATAAATAATTTTGTAAATACAAACAAAAAGTGAAACATCTGAGAAACGTTCTCGAAACGGTGAAAAAAGTGTGTCCATCTATTTTTACTGTTTCAATACAGTGGGAAAAAATTTGAGATTAAAAACTAATTAACTGCTTGAATAACTGAGTCTTATTAATTAATTTATAAGCTTTATTGCTATCGAAATATTGATACATTTAAAAATAAAGTGAATATGAGTTATTTCAGCAAAAATCTAATGAAGATTAAATTAGACAAAGTACTTGTACAAAATGGATTAGGTTTATTGGAAAAAAAAATCACAACATAAACTTACACACTTTTAACCAGTAAAAGTAGTTTCAAATGACTAAGAAACATAATCAGATCATGAACTTTCTTATTTCCCGTCACATCATTAGAATAAATAAAAAACATTAAAAAGTAGATCTAGCTAGTTAAGTTTTTAAATACTAAGATAACTTTAATTTGCTTGAAAAATATAAAAACCAACTATTTGATGTTTTAAAGAGTTCTTATAACTTTCAACTACTAAACAGTATAAGCTTTTCTTGTTTGAATCGACACGCCAGGTTACGTTAATTACCTCAAAGCTTAAAATTAAAATCTCCTTATCTAGTTAATGGACGCAGCAGTGCTGCTAAAACTACGGGACGCCCACTTAAATTGAAGCACCCACGCATTCATAAAACCGGGCCTTTTTTCCTCCTACCATATTTAGACAGACAACTAGAGAGTAATATTTTTTTAAAAAAGCGACAAACTAAGTATGCCATCATATGGATTCTTGTAGCCAGAGCACTTTCAATAGTTTCCATTTGGGCGACACAAGCTAATGGAAAGTGCTTGTAATATTGCATGTAACGAGGAGGGTTTGTAGATCTGCTTGGAATAGTGTATGTAGCGTGGAGGTTTTGGGGAGCTAGGTGCTTGGGGGATTATATTTCACGAGGGGTTTTTGGGGAGCTAGATGCTTGGGGGATTGTATTTCACTAGGGTTTTTTGGGGAGTTAGGTGCTTGGAATAGTGTATGTAGCGTGGAGGTTTTGGGGAGCTAGGTGCTTGGGGGATTATATTTCACGAGGGGGTTTTGGGGAGCTAGATGCTTGGGGGATTGTATTTCACTAGGGTTTTTTGGGGAGTTAGGTGCTTGGAATAGTGTATGTAGCGTGGAGGTTTTGGGGAGCTAGGTGCTTGGGGGATTATATTTCACGAGGGGGTTTTGGGGAGCTAGATGCTTGGGGGATTGTATTTCACTAGGGTTTTTTGGGGAGTTAGGTGCTTGGAATAGTGTATGTAGCGTGGAGGTTTTGGGGAGCTAGGTGCTTGGGGGATTATATTTCACGAGGGGGTTTTGGGGAGCTAGATGCTTGGGGGATTGTATTTCACTAGGGTTTTTTGGGGAGTTAGGTGCTTGGAATAGTGTATGTAGCGTGGAGGTTTTGGGGAGCTAGGTGCTTGGGGGATTATATTTCACGAGGGGGTTTTGGGGAGCTAGGTGCTTGGAATATTGTATGTAGCAGAGAGGTTTTGGGGAGCTAGGTGCTTGGGATATTTCAAACCAGGTTGATAAAGTATAATGTACCTATATATTATTATTGTTAAGATATTTGAGGGTTATAATAAAATATTCTGGCATTTGTCTGAAATGAGAGTGGAAAGTTAGTGATTAGAAACACTGTTATCAGTTGGAATCGATTAATAACTTCCCAAGACTGAGTCGACAATATTTTCCATTCACAGGTAGTGAAACCCTGCCGGTGCTATGATGTCAAAGTTTGAAATAGGCAATCATCGAAGGCACAATCCTACCCTTCTGTGAGATTTAAACTGGACGTTAAAAGGTTGTTTGGTTTGACAGAACTGTCAATTGTTGTGTAATCGGCTGGACTAACAGTGTAGCTGGTAGGGGAGCTAGCTCAATATTACCTCACGTTTTATAACGAGAGGGGGAGGGGAGTCAGAATCCATCCTACGTAAGATTTTTTATCAAGGTTTATGGTGAGACAAAATATAAAAATAAAAAAATTGTCAGAAGATATTTTAAGTAGGATAAAATTTCACATACATTAAATTTAATGCAATTAAGGTACTCTAAATTTTCATATCTCTCAATTTACTACCAATTCGCATGCGTCTAAAAATAACTACACCAATAAAATAATATAATTTACCAAATCGTAAACAATTACGTAGGATAAGGGGGGGGGGGAAGAGGGGGGACAGAAAATCTTATGATCCCTTACGCGAGAAGAAGGGAAAAGGGGGTCAAAATTTATGAAAAAAAAAGCCTAAGAACAGCCCCTAGCGGAGTCTACCCAGGTTATAGCGGGTTTAGTCTCGACCACTTGTACTGTAAACTTGGGTTGTTTCACATTATGGTTATCTAGCCTCTCTTCAGAAGAATGCTCGTGCACTCCCATTTAAAGCTTAATTAACCCCCCACCCCTTATTATCTTTATCTAAGATATCATATTCTGAGGTAGTATCCTCTCTAAAATGCATTAACAATAGCTTCATCTTTATCTAAGATAGTTTGTCACTGACGGCAAGTATTGACGCTAAAAAGTACAAAAAATGAAAGAAAAAAAAACTGTGCACGATTCGAATGGTAGCCCACCGCTTTTTAAAACAAAAACTTCCACCTTAATAGTTGTGTCGATATTTATGTAAATAACAACCCACTACAGTGTATAAAGCATTCCAGTGTCTATATATACTCAATAACTAAACCACAAAATTCCTTTAAGGACATGTAATTTTAAAACCCAAACGTAAACAGAGTTCCATCTCGTTAAGGCCGGACAAACTAACATAAGGGCAGTTGTTATAAGGTTAGAGACACTACATATTTGAATTCTCGTGTTTTCTAGGTGTGAAAGTAAGCGATACTTTATTGTTTCACTCCAACACGTTCACCTTCTTAAAGAGTGGACCAATTTCTAGCTCACGACACGACATACAGTCAAAACCCTCATGAATATGTATGTTCACACACTTCCAAGGGGGAACACATTTTAGGTACAAACAAATGATGGACTTGTTTACACCGCATTTTTATAAGCGTCAAAGCTTGTCAGGGTAGTCAATAGTTTAGAAATATAGGGGGGTACCCTCTCCCCGCCCCCTCATGTAGTCTAAAAGTACGTCGACAGTGTCACTTCATTTTTCAAGACGCATTAGGCGATTAATGTTCTATTATACAAATAAAAACGCAGGGTTATCAACTATGGTGGCAGACTGACCTAAGGCATTTAAGGCTGTTTTATCATTACATAATTCATGGCGATCAGTAGAGTTAGCTCAGTTCCAGCGTGTCTAGCTGGCATCTTAAGATCTGATTTGAGATTCGAACGTGTGCTCTAGGGAGTGGTTTTTGAATTGACAGATTTAAAATTTTGATTTACCCATCCTCTCCTTAGGCAAATGCTAAAGTTAACCTTATAATCTTATGTTTTTAGAGTGTTGAAATTTGTGAATAGACTTTTAATTTTAATGTTCTTATAATGATAAAGTTCGTTCACGGTAGGAGTTTACCTGGGAAAGGACTTTTATCCCTACCAGAAATCTATTATATAGTAGGATATTGGTAAGAAAAAAGACCTTTCAGAGGTAAACTCCTACCGTGAATTAAGTATAGTAGTAGTGTTTAAGAATTTTAGTTGTTTTTGCTATTTGTGTTGCTATATGGCCGTTTTCTTTTGTTATATTTTATTTTTTATGTTGTTTTGGCAGTTATTGATGTTAATATTTTTTTTCTATTTTATTCCATGTCTGTTCTTTTGCCCTCTCTACCCTCACGCAATAGACTATACTGACGATGAAGGGGAGATCGAAGTTCGAATTCCAATCGGGTATACTGAGGGTGCATGGTTATTCCTAAACTGTTTCTCCCTCGACGAAAATCCGGATACACTTCTTTAAATTTAGATTTCCTCATCCCTAACACATTAGTTAGTACAGAGGCGTATATACTGTATTGGTAGTAAGACGCGGTGCTAAGAAAAAAACCTCAAGATTAAAATATAATCCAAGCCAAGATAGTAGGCATATCAATTGACGCCTAAATGAATCATACACCTCACAATGCAGTTTTACATCCTGTGGGTGAATACAACACCATCCTCATACTTTGAATTGGCATTAAAATGATCTAAAAATACTTGTTATTTTTAATAATCCTAAAAAGGTCATAATTAAATTAAAAATATATTTGTTTGAATATACTTGATTAAGAGCGTTTTCGGTTATTCATATCAATAAACTTGTAATTAATAAAATATATGTATATTATTTAAAGGATTACCATGCGAATGTATTCAACCGACCGTTGACGTTTTTACGGGTGAACATCACGGTACCATTTTAGATATTTAAAACTACTTTTGTCGTTATTGATTACCCCCAAACCCTCTTTTGGGGGAATGGGCGGAGCGGAGCATGGCCGGGTCTATAAGTCACTGACCAATCTTGTGTGGCACAGGACCTGTTCTGGCAAAGGTAGGAAGACTGACGATAGTTGCCGGGGATAGTTTTACACCATTTTTTAAGCCTTGGTATATAAAAAAGGCTGCATTCTATTTTGTTTGGTCGGATAGAAAAAGTCGCTTGTATAGTATTTATGCAAAAGTATATAAAAAAGAAAATATTTAAAGAAGTTCAAAGAGGAAAGTTCTGTAAACTAGAGGTAGTGAATGAGTGACACAAAGATAACAGGCAGCTGAAATACTTGAGTATAATCGATACCAGTTTTTAATAGGTAAACGCAAATATCATTAACAAAAAGTTAAACAAAGTTTATTTTCTAGTACAATATTTACATAGCTCGGCTCTTATAGCAGCTTCAACGTTACAGTAGTGGAGACATGAATGAATGCACGCGTGTGAACCAAACTTAAATTCTTGTGACCCCAAACGTTATAGTGGAGACTTTAAGGTTCGGGTAAGAGCCGAACGTCTGTTCTCGCAACTCCAAACTTTACGCTAAAGGAGAATTTAATGCTAGACTAAGAGCCGAACGCAGGCCCACCACAAAAGAGGACCTATTGGTACCATGGTACCGAGACCATAACTTCCAGGTTCCCGGGCTCAGTCCAAGATACAGATTTACAAATTTAAAAAAAATTGATTAAGATGAAACTCCTATCCATACTAAAGAACATTGAATGCCCTGCCCTACTGATCGGGTTTCCTCCGGAGGAGCTTATTGGAATTTGTCACACACACACACACACACAATATATATTGTCCGGTTCAGTCTTGTTCTTTGTTTCACAAAGTGTTCGAAAGTTTCGTAAAGTATGTTATTTTTGTACTGAAACGAAACGTTACAGTGGAAACTTGAATGCCCGAGTAAGAGCCGAACATCTTTTCTCGGGGCTCCAAACGTTACAGTGGAGATTTGAATGCTCAAGTAAGGACCGAAAGTCTTTTCTCGGGGCTCCAAACGTTACAGTGGAGACTTGAATGCCCGAGTAAGAGCCGAACGTCTTTTCTCGGGAGCTCCAAACGTTACAGTGGAGACTTGAATGCTCAAGTAAGGACCGAAAGTCTTTTCTCGGGGCTCCAAACGTTACAGTGGCGACTTGAATGCCCAAGTAAGAACCGAACGTCTTTTCTAACTGCTCAAAACGTTAAAAAGGAGACTTAAATACTCGAGTAAGAGCCGAAAGTCTTTTCTTGGGGCTCCAAACGTTAGCTCGACGGATAATTAATTATTTGTCATGACTTATAATTAATTCTTAGCACGTTCCTCTGGCTAAGTGGTAATGGGGACTGAATAAAATTATTTTAATGTGTAACCTAGTGGTCCTATGAAGTACCTAAGAACATTTACTATTTGTGTGATAATGTGACTTATTACCCAAATATTAAAAACCGTTTATGTTTGGTTTTGGTATGTTCTCTTAAGTTGAATTAGCTGAGCCACACGTTGATTTGGCTCCGCGTTTTGAATATTAACGTAAAATACTCCAATAAAATAATATCTCCTAATTTTTTCAACTTTAAATCCTACCACATTTATTATAATTAGGATTGTTATAATATTAACTTACAAGTTTTCTGGCACATTTATCGTTTCACATAATAATCATCAAATTAATGAGCCTGGTTTTCTTTGAGAACTAGAGGCGACAACTTAAAACTCCTCTTTTGAAGGAATAAATTTAAATGTGTATCAAACGCTGTCCAAAATATCTCCATCGTTTGGAAGGGGTTAAGCTCATCAGTATGCGTCCATTTATAATCAAGTCATCAATATAGTTGTCCAGGGGTAGAGTAATTGTAACGAAGAGCTACAGAATGCCCCATAATTCTGTAGTGCATAAAAACGTATTGAGAAAATACTAAGTATTCCCGTTTCTTACTCAATTTACTTTGTATGTCTAAAAAATACATAGCCTATATTAAGCTTTGGTTTCAAAAACACAAATATAATCAGCTCACCATAAGAAGAGATTTGTCGAAGAAATAAAAACTAAATATAATGTAGAAAAACCAAAATTGACGAACGGTCTAGTTATTTAGTTATTTAGTCTATTTATTGAGAGCTGTCAAAATTTACATAGTTTAAAATAAAAATATTTGTTAGTAATATATAAAAGTAGGTTTAGTAATGCTTACAAGTGTCAGATAAGGTCAAATACGACCAAAGAGTTAGACCTATCACACTATAGGTGGTATCAGTCGGGTATAAATACATGTGCTTAATGGAACACCTAGGCCAATATTTAAATTACAATGCATGAACATGATAATAATGTGAAACTTGTGATTAATGTTTAACATCTCATTCATTGAAAACACATAAAAAAAAGAAGTTAGCATTGGGTACCTAGGCTGGAGACATTTCAGATTTCGCATAAATTCTGTTCCTTGTAATTTTTATCTATTTTTTTTTATTTATAAAATGAGGTTGATTGAGATATATTGCATTCAACATTTTTGATCGTTCAAGTTTCAGATTTTTTCTAAAAAATTTGGCATTATTTTGTTTTTCTTGGACTCAATTTGTAGGTTGCGTCCCCCATTTTGTATCCACCATCTTGTATTTTAAATTTTTGGGATTTTTTTGTCATAAATATATCATGAATTTAAGCGTTGAAATGCAATGTATTTTTGAAAGAGTGGGGCATTCTAGGACACGACGGCTGCAGGCTTGCATTCAGGCCAAAGGTGGCCATTTTGAGCAAGTACTATAATGTCGAGCAGCTCCATACATGTACAAACCGTGACTATAGCTCAGAAACAAGGGCAATGGGGCAAATGTTTATTTGAGCTTGTTTAATTGTTTCTATATCTCCTGTCCAATGCTGAAGTGGGTCTCAAATTTTATGGTACATATTGTATATGCCAACCAAACCAATGCGTTGGGGTGTTTTTGTGGCACCCTATATACCGTACTAAGTAAGCAGTGTCCGTACAGGCTTGTAGGGACTTAATCTTGTCCTATTTGAAACACTCGACTGAGTAGGGCGTGCCTCACTCCCAACCTTTTTAAACTTTTAGTTTCTTTTTTTTTAGTTCTATTAATAAATTAAGAATGAGAACAAGTAGTCACACCAGGCAGGTACAGTCTAAACACGTTACGACAGTAACTTTTGGTACAAACAGACAGTGTTTGATTAAGGAAGTGGGGAATTAGATTATATTTATTGTCCATGATTAGGGTTGTTGGGTTTTGTTTTTCAGAACTCTTGAATAAAAAATGTTTTTTTACTACTTGTAAGAGCAGCCTCAAAATTTTGGATGATTACATGTTATGTGAAATATAAATACACCACTGCTCAACAATTTGTAGCCCTCAGCGTTTTGTGCCTTTAAACGTGCACATCTAGACTCTTCAAAAACAATCAAATGTATTTTGATAGAACTCCGTGTTTAGAAAGTTAACGCAAAATACTACAATGAGTCATAAGCAAAATTGAATGGAAATACGTTGCTATATCAATATAAAGTCTGTTCACCGTAGGAATTGTTTTCTGAAAGGTTTTTTTCTCCACCAGAAATCTATTATATAGTAGGACATTGGTAGGAAAAAAGACCTTTCAGAGAGTAATTCCTACCTTGAATGGAGTGTAGGTACAGGATTAGGTTAAGTTGCTTCTAAAAAGTCCTCCCCCATCTACATGCTGCGCTAATGTTGTAGTGACGAGGAAAGTAGCGTTTAAGATAAATGTGCCCAATATGCGTGGAGGGAAAGTGGTAAATCATTTAAAGAAAAACCACCCTCAACACACCCGGTCGGGATCTGAGTTCCGACCACCCCATCACCTGAAATTTAGACCACGTAGCCACCGATATAGGCCGCAAAATATTAATGTTATGAATTAGGACATCTTTAAAATATGAAGGTTTACTTTTATTTTTCAAACAGTGGATACACGTTTAAAGAATGTAAGCAAGATGGAAAGAGCCGTTCTGCCAACGATGAAACTGAACGATGAAATTGTAGAGCACTGATCAGTCTAGCACGGATATTTAAATTTAATGATATGTATATTTAAGATAACTTAATCCCTAACGTCTTCTTTACAGACATACATGTATCAAGTAGAAGATATGGAACTATATAGTCTCAAAGTGTAGGTTTCAGGAGCACATTTACTATCCTAGAAATCATTAGTAATGAATTGTACACATTTCTTTTTCTTACAGTTTCCATTTCTCATCCTTAGTCAATATAAGTTCTTATTTCAAATTTATGCCCCTGTTATGAACAGGCAAGAAAGTTAATTTATTTTAACTAGGTGCACTTTCTAAATTAACTTTTTATTTTACCAGGTCTTCGCACTTGTTCGGGATGTACGCATTTATAAATGACGCTAATAGGGTAGTAATATGGAAGGTATAATTCTAATTTAAATATACCTAAATTCGCGTGGTAAGAGGGTAGCAAATAATTTAGGAAAAACACCCTCTGTACACCCGACCGGGATTCAAAGCCCGACCTCCCCGGCGTGCCAGTCATACGACCACCAATACGGGTTTTAATTACACTTGTTATATTGGCATGCAACTACCAAAATAACTTAACTCTAGACAGGACCCAACAAACACTCCCTCAGGCGTTAATTCATCAGTTTAAAAGAAAGAACTCCAAATTTACCTGCGATACATTTTTCAGCCTTAGTCAGTACAGATGCACTTTTGAAGTGATATTTTTTTCTCCTTTGATTCCAAAGCGGTATATGTGCAAGTATGTAGTAGGTTCCTTTATTTGAAGTGGAGTGTACCAGTATAGCCAGTGAGGCAGTCAGTATAGAGAGCAGTGACCTGGATAAAAGCTGGACTCCAGTCTCATGCAACGCTACCACCACAGAGCAAATATCGCTCCAGGCAATCCACTACCGAAGAACGTCTCAATTTGACTTACATGGTACCACACAATAATTGACTCGCAGCGCCTGTATCGTGCAGTTGCCCATATTTTGAACGACAACCAGTGATATACCCCCACCCGGATTTAAGGGAGGGCGACAAGGGCTGACTGGCTCTCCACAAATCAGGCTCTCCACAAAATATTGCAATGAATTAAATATCTATCTTTTGTCTGTATAGAGTGTAGTGATTGTTTAATCATCAAAACAAATTATAGCTTTCTTTTTCTATTTTTATTTATTTTGATCAAATATGTTAAGAAAACCTAATTTATTGGAACAATATTTTTTAATTTAAATAATATCGTTAACAGTGAGCTTTTAACAATTAATTTTGTAGATACAAAATTATAATAGCAAGAAGTTAAATAAAAAATATGTTGATGTTAAATCAATTTATTTGAGATTTTCATATATGACATTTTGTTGCTCATTAGAAACAAATTAAAATCAATATTTTTTAATTTTAATGTCACTTAATTCATCTACCAATTTTAAAACTATCTAATTCATTAAATTTTTTTTTAAATATTTTGTTATAGTTATCACTTGAGCTATCTCTTAAGTCTTCAACTTTAAAAAAAATGTGTATTTATAATTTTCTGGCCTCCAATTGTGTAAAGCCCCGAGGAGCTCCCTCCACAGTCCTATATCCGGTCCTAGATGTGTCCAGAAAATTAACTTGAAGCTCAAATATTTGTTGATTATTTATTCCGGTGCGGTACCATCGCCCTGGGTAGTAGCCATTTATACTAATTGATTCTAGGACAAACAACAAGCAGGACACCCATGCCCCATGGACTAAATGTCAAGCTTGATTAGTCTGGTTTGCTGGCGACGAGGAGATCGGGGGCTGGAATTCAACTGTACTGAGTTGTTTTTTTCCTTCCCAAAATGGTTTCCCACGCTCTCTATGTTACGTCCATTTTTTTAGAATTTACTGTCGGCCGTTAAAATATTGGGCGGTTACTAAATGATTAGACTTTTATTGCGTTGTGAGTTCATTGACATTTAATATATCGTAAATTATTCCTTACACCGTTGATATAATGAATTAGGAATAGTATATTTAACACACTACACTTGATTAAGTAAATTATAATTTGAGTACAAATTGAATGCTTAACAAAATAGTATTGGTACTATATTCTAAATAAAGCCCTCCCCCAATTATTTCCCCCCAGCGTCACAAGGTTCGCCCGAGTCCTACCGGATTTTTTTTTTAAACAAGAGTGTCAGGTTTGATCTGTCCAACCCTACTTAATACCTCTGTTAGACCGTTATTTACCTTCCTACCATTCTTCACCTTGGTTGAATTTGCAACAATGGCAACTTGGCAAATTCAAACTGTGAAGAAGGTACTAGAAGCTATTTTGTTTCCCCTTCCCGACGGTTAGGCCGCCTACACAGTTTCATAATCTTGTTGACACCCTCCCCCCGCCTAGCCAAAATTCACCGCCGGTAAAGGAGACAAATCAATTGTAGTTCTCTACATATTCAAATATTACTGATAAAATGTCTCATCTACGCAAGTACGAGTACATTTCTTATAAATTCTACCTTACCATACTTTCCCCATTAGCGTTATAAAAATACGTACAGCCCGGATGTGTCGTAAAATGAGAAGGGATAAAAAATATGAAACAGATATATATTTCAAATTAGTGTTGTTTATTTTGATACCTATGTACCAAAATTAAGGCGGGGATATAGGAAACGCGAGAAAAGGCCAGTGTTTTTTTACATATTTTATAGCAAAACTTTTTTTAGTCAAAATAAATAAAATATTCCTTCAGTACAAACATAATAGTAATAATAATTATTATTATTAGCACCACGTCTTACTACCCTTTCGGGTTATACGCACTTACGCTAATGTGTAATGGTGGGGTGATTGTGAGATGAAATGGAGGACCTACAGTTAAGGACCTACAGTTTAACGTGGAATCCGAACCACGGTAGAGGCCTGGCATTCCCCACATTCACAAGTTGTGATTAATACACGTCTTGGCATACGTGAAGGAAGGGTTTGGCAATCAGATTAATCTGTGCCGGGACCGAGGATTGAGCCCCGGACCTCAGCACCTTACCCCTAGACCACCAGGTCACCTAGTACAAACATAGAATTTAATTTTATTCACATGTTGATATAAAAAGTGGATGATTACCTGTCATGAGTATGGCGACATTAGATGAGAAACTTTTTAAATGAAGAGAAAAAAAGTTGTCATTAAATTCCAGGACACCCTTGACAGATATTCAATAAATGTTGAGGTCACCATGTGAAGAAAATTAAATCATATGTTTCTACGGGAAGAATGTTTTATTTATTTAAACCAAACTTTTTGTATATAAAATTTACACAAACACCTATCATTTCTCGCGTTCGCTACATCCCCATCTGAAATAAATGAAGTTAGAGTAACTGAATCCGTTAGTATCCACCCGTGAGTGATTGAGGGTTTGGATACTCTGATAATAAATAGCGTCTAGAAAGTAAATAATAATAAAAAAGACTCGTCTCCCGGTAACGAAGGGAAAGCGTCCCCAGCGAATCCGTGTGACGTGACTGCCATGACGTCACAGCGACGTGTTGCTCAACAGTGACACAGTGCCCTTTCACCATGCGCGCGGGCGCGTGATGCACCTGCGTTGAGAGGTGTCAAGTTCAGACTCGACCAGACCAGAAGAGATGAGCATCAGTTTCACGGGGGGCTAGCAGACCACAAGCAAGCCCTGCGGTGTGTCGCAACAAACTCGAGGAAACACACACACACACAGACACACTCACGCTCAAACAAGGAGCTACTCAGATCTTGGTGCAGAACGGGGGAACTGCTTTTGATCAGAGCACATATAAAAAGAGGATGGCATTTTCTTGTTGAACTGATAGAACTAGAGACGAAAATGTTCCTATAAACTTTTCGCAGGAGCGGCTTGCTGCCTAAAAAGTAGGTGAAGGTGTTGTTGAGCTAAGCCTCATCTACAAACTCCGTATCCGTGGTAAATCGACGCCCGCAGATGGTTCTTTCTAAGGAGTCCTGAGTGATCAGTACTTCGCACACCGTATAAGTTGGTCAACTTGAACTTTCTAAAGATTAGTGTATACGGTCCAAGGTTGTTAGCAAACTACCAATCGCGGCTAAGTATGTGTGCGCATATTGAAATAAAAAGGACCCATGAGAGCTTTGCTTGTTTTGTTTACATCCAAACTACGAGTACATTTATTTATGAATTTTTTAAGGCAAAAGCAAACACTTATTATAAGTTTGATAGTTAAAATCGTGTTATAAATATATTTATTGTGAAAGTCAGAGATAAAAATTTGGTGGTGATGCTCGTGGCCTAAATGGTAGGTGAGAGGGAGGGTAGAGAGGAGAATTGGG
>CABFVX010002025.1:21129-64222 GCA_902151425.1 Timema shepardi
TGGGGGGGGGGGGGCGAATTAGAGGCTTTGCGAGCTTTAAAATAAACACACGTATGTGCACAAGTGTCTTACTTTTGGCTGCTCCCCTAATATATGAAATATAACATGCAGGCAGTGAGTGTACCCAATACCTACTCATGGATGATTTTAATTAATTTTTTTACTAATTGTTCCACGCCCACCAGGTTGAGAAACACTCACAACCATCCTAATGCAGAATAACAATTTCGTCCTTGCGTGCCTGAACAGTAACACACACAACTTTTGTTTAGCACCGCGTCTTACTGCCCGTTCGGTTGATAAGCTTATGTACTAATTACGCTAATGGGTTTAGAGACTAGGAAGGTTATATTTAGAGGAGGTGTACTAAAATTGGTGTAGAGGAAGACCTGACCGAGATTCGAGCCTAGATCTCCCAGTCATCGGCCGTCTAGCCTAACGTAAGAGTAGCACGTTAGATCATGCGGCCATCGAAGCGGGTCGCACATAACTAAACTATAATGTTTGGTTATTATGAAGAAAACCGCTATCAATCACATCATCATGATTCTACTTGGAAAATCAATTTTAAAACATATTTATTGCGAATTAAAAAAATGTTCAATATTTACGCAGAGGTAAAACAAAAACACACAAAAAAAACAAGTAGGCTACTGTATTATTATCATTATTACTATTAGCACCTAGTCTTACTACCCGTTTGGATTATACGCACTTACGCTAATGTGTAATGGTAGGGTGATTGTGATATGAAATGGAGGACCTACAGTTTAACTTGGAATCCGAACCACAGGTGGAGGCCTGGCATTCCCCACATTCACAAGATGTATTGTCAGGGATGAAGGAAGTGTTTGGTAATCAGATAAATCTGTGACGGGACCGAGGATTGAACTCTGGACCCCACCACAGAAGTCCGACGCCTTAACCCTAGACCACCAGGTCACCTAGGCTACTGTAGTTTTAAGGAATTTATTCAGACGAGTTTGTTACTAAACCTGTGAACCAACCAACGTTGGGCCTCCAATCAAGTGATACCCAATATTCAATGTTGACCTCATGCGAAGGCACAAAGATCAGTCAGTTTATTCCTTCCTTTGCCAATGCGTATACAACATATTTGAGCGCTGAAGTGAGCGGGATGTGAACTAATGGACACGTACATCTTAGCGAAAGATCACCTCGCCTCAGCAGAAATTTATGGTGTTTATCTTATAATCATCGAACAATTAATCGGCTTATTCATTATATACACAATCAATCTCCAGAAATTGTATCGAAGTGGAGTTTTTTTAATCAGTGCGTCTTACTACTTTTTCATGTTATACTTATATATTATAACTACAATGGGGTAGGTATGAGAAAGAAAGCATTTTATAGCTATTCTACCCACATTTGCGTAGAAGGTGAAGGAAAATGGGGAAACCATTTAGGAAAAAACACCCTCAATAGACCCAACTAGGATTCGAATCCCGATCTTCCCATCTTCAGTAAGCCAGTCTAACACGAAAGTGATGCCTAAGACCAGCCTGATACTGAAGCATTTTACAGTTGTCTAATTTATTTGTTTGATAACAGCAAATATTGTGATAAGTGAAATTGCTTTTTTTCTCATTTTAAAATAATTTTGACTGGTAAAATTCTTAGTGTATTCTATTGAAAAATAAAGGAAAAGGATAACAATGTAATGTCTTGTTAAATTTTTATCATTTATCGATCCCTTCCATTGACCTTTCGGTGGGACCACAACAAGAGCGAGAAAAATTAAGTGTTTTTGCAGTATTTTTTAGCAAAACAATTTTTTTCGGTCTAAATAAATCAAATATTACTCAAGTAGAAACATATAATTTAATTTTCTTCACATGATGACCTCAACTGTTCTTAAATATCTGTCAAAGGTGTCCTGGAATTTAATGACAGCTTTTTCTCTTCATTTAAACAGCTTGTCATATAAGGTCGCTATGCTCGTGACAGATACTCAACAACTGTTGATTTCACCACGCGAAGAAACTTCAACTCTATGTTTCTACTGAAGCAATAATTTATTTTTGCAAAAAAAATAATTTGCTATAATAACTGCAAAAACGGTGCCCTCAGCACAAATCCTCTTCCATCCCACCTTAAGGCCCTGTAACCCTGGCCACGAACCAGTATCTCCTAAGCCAGTGACGGGGTCGTGGAAGGTAAATCGTGTCACCGCTCTGCGGGAAAGTGGCACAGTCGAGGGGGAGGGGCGTTCTCCCAAAGTTGGCGCGACGCCCGTCTGACCTGACCTTCGCTATACTGGGCCGGGGTAAGTAAGGTATTACCACACACTACTTTCACTGCTCAGGCCTCTGGCCTAAACACACGTACAGTCAGATCACTGTCGGAAGAAGACACTTGGTTGTTCAGTTTTTTTTTTTAGCACAGCGTCTTTCTATCCGTTTAGGTTACACGCATATCTAATTACGCTTGCAAGGAGAGTGGGGGCAAGGCCTACCAATAATTTCAGGGGGGGGGGGGGGTGGTGGACAAATACCGCAATTGCTAGAAGCTAGAAAAAAATTCTAAATGATAAACAGTTCTAGACGCTCTTTGAAGTGTTTTTTAATGGTAAAATAACCCGCAAAATGCCGAAGAGTAGGGAAATTTCTAAATATTTAACACCTCTAGAAGCCCTCCGAAGTTCTTTTTATATTAACAAAGCCCCCTAATTTGTATTTATATCTTAATTATGATATTGTATGAACCATAAATAAAGCCATATATATTTTGTTCATAAAATTTCGTGGGGGGGTTTGAGCCCCCAACCCCTTCCTGGCTGCGGCTTTGAGAGTGGAGAACAATTTGAAGAAAAACCACCCTCAGTACACACGATCGGGATAAGAACTCCGATCTACCCGTATTCGGCAGTCCAGTCTACTGCAAGACCATTTAGCCACCGAAGCGGGTAAGCTGCTAGCTCAACGTGTCTTTCATGTGTTCATACACCAAGGCACTTTTGAGAGATGGTGTGTATTTTGAAAAGAGGTTTTAAAAATAAGGCAGCCTTTTCATTTGTTAAAAATTGACTACTCAATTTTATTTGTTCTTTCCAAGGCGGCCAGACTATACATTCAAAAATTTCCAAGTGGCCGAGTGGTGAAGGTGGCCCACTAATTTTCAAGGAAGACCCTGGCATTTTATTTACGCAACTAATAATGCCTGTGAACAATCATAATGGCTTATTCTATTATTATTATTAGCACCGTGTCGTACTACCCGTTCGGTTTATACACACTTACGCTAATGTGTAATGGTAGGGTGATTGTGAGATGAAATGGAGGACCTACAGTTTAACGATGGAATCCAAACCACGGTGGAGGCCTGGCATTCCCCACATTCACAAGATGTCTTGTCAGAATGGTTTATTCAAACTTATTAAATTATATAATCCTACTAATTACTAGTCCGACACTTTATCTCAGTCGGTAACGTGCCTGTTTAATGAGCTAAGGCTCCCAGGCTGAATCATGGTCGAGAAATTTATCATTGGTGAAATGTGGGTTCCCCTTTCACAGCAGTGATGAATTAACGGCCGGGGACTGGATTTTGTGACTGTTCTGTAGATTTAAGTTAGTTTATAAGTCAAGCACCGGTATAATCATTCGGTTTAGAAATTGCACGTTAAATACTTCAAATATATCGGGAAAAAAACCCAACATTACCAAAGAAAACTATGCCTAGTAAGTAAGTACTAATACACTCTAGAATTGAACTAGACCTTCTAGAAAATTTGCAAACCACTCTAAATGAATACGCTCTACTGGCCGTTTCTAGGGTCTGAAATGAGTGTGTATTATTTATTATACGTTGTGTCCCGGGTTAGGTTAGTTTGTAAGTGTTAATTAACATTACATTTTATGTTTATAAAGCCGCAAGTTAAATACCCCACTTAAAAAACTTTATCCAAGAGGTCAGTGAAAAGAAGGCATTGTAGTGGTGAAATATACATTCGCCCGAAGAAAATAAATAATTGAAAAACTATCCAGCCACGTCAAATCCTGACCTTACAGGTTAGAGTAAGAAATACAAACCCCTACAACAAACCTACCGGTCTTATGGGCATCATTCACATAAGATACGAGTTGGACGTGTCAAGAAACCACAGGAGACGAGGAGGAGGGGGTGTTACATTTTGACAGCTTAATTGTTTTAGAGTTTACTGTACCTTCTTTTTTTTACAAGGCATTTTTTTAAAGTCCGAAGTTCTATAACTGGTTGGGAATTAAAGATGAAGGAAAAATAAACTAGAATGACCTTGATTTTACGGAGTGACTGATCACTATTACATAATATACAATAATTTATGTAAAAGTATGTTCCATTAATATCGCCCCTCCCTCCCTTACGTGCCCCCCCCCCCCTCCAAGCCATAAAGACGGGTTGGGGATTACATATTTCAGAGCGAACCATGCATGTTTTGGAATAAGTTTCGGGTGTTCTGAAGTTATGTAAGCTTCTAAATTAGTATAAAACCCACCATCTAGGGTGTAAGAGACGCATTGTAATTGGAAGCCTTTGATAACGAGAATATAAAGGTTCGAATCCACCCAAATGATAGTTTTCAACTAATTCATCCCTAACCCTTGGGTTTAAATGCACTAAATTTTAAATGATAGCTTACTACAAATAACTAATCAACCTTTTCATACCTTAACTCAGCTAGCTCGTCTAAATACTGAACTAAGGGTTACGGGTTCGATTCCAGAGAGGATAGGAAAAAATATTATTTGTAAACTGGGGTTTCTTGCCCTTTCACAATACTTAATTATTACCGAGGAGACTGGATGTTGTGTCAGTTCCTACTATACGCTACTATACGCTATTTATTCATAGTAGGAGAGGTGGTTTGAAAAGTATTTTTTCTCTGTCAGAATTCTAATATATAATAGGATTTTGGAAGGAAAAAAACTTTCGGTCTTTCCTTCCAAACATAAATGAGCAATAGGTTAGTTTGTAAGTACAGTAGTGTGCTAATATATACAGTCAGTTTAGAAAGTTCACGTTAATAACAAACAATAATAATAGCAATAATTTCTATTTCCTTTATTAACAGTCGTGAGGCCTATAACAGGCTAGCACTGAAAAGTACCTAAATACCCGACATGTGAGCATAATTACGTAACATAAAATAAACATTAATAGTTAAATAATAATACATACAAATAATTTGTTACTAAAATAAATAAATAATAATGGTAAAATTAAATAACTATAACGTCTACTCACTAAATTAATGACAGAGGAGTTCGTTCCTTAAATAACTCTCCAAGTTTGGCTTTTCTTTTGTGATAAAAATCGAATTCAACGAACCTATAATTGGCGCTATATATAAAACAGCCGATAGGGCTCACCTTTAGTTTTGGAGTGAAAATAAATTTTGAATACGAGAGGCCCGAGAAAGGAACATGATTTAGGGGGGGAAAAAATTAAAAATGTGCTATTGAAAATATATAAAAAAAAGGCATCACGATAAAGTATTCGCGAGAAGAGAGTTTGGCGCCCAAGAAATTTAGAATTCTGTCATAATCATAATAAAAATCCTGTTGATAATTTATCATAGAAGCAGTAATATTAATAATAATAATAATATTACTGCCGGTCCTAGTTAATTCTAGGTTAAGCATAATGACAAGAACTAGGCCGTTAATTTAACATTTAAATGAAGGAAACAAAGCCTTTAATTGTATCCCTTAGACTGTGCCGGGATCCAAACTCGACACTCGACGTTTAAGTAGACAGAGAGGCAGTCCCAAGCTAAGGAGCTGAGAACCCGCCCAACCCTACGGATAACACCTAACTTAGGTAGGTAATACAGTTCGAACCAGACAAGGTATTGTAGTGCCATAACTTGTATTCCATTTTATAAAAAGCCGTTTTAAGGGTGGTAGCATGATCTAAGAAGTCACTCCCACAAGAGACCAGACAGCCGAGGATGGGGAGATCGGGGTTCAAATTATGATAGGGTGTGTTTTTCCTAAAATGTTTTCCAATATACACTTCCTCCCATCTTATTCATCCCTAGCACATTAGCGTAATTAGTACATATGCATATAAGCCGAACAGGTGGTAAGTAATAGGTCGTACTAAAATTTAAAAAAAGTTTATAAAATGGTGAAATCAAGAAAAGTGAAAGTGTGTCCATCCCATTTTAAAAATTATAACAAAAATAAAATTAGTTATTTTAAAATGTAAAATACTATTTAAATAATTCATATTTTGCTGTTGTCAAATGATGAATTAAGAAAATCGCACTTTAATACCCTTTTCTCGTTTCGATAGTAACATAATAATCTTATTTCCCGATTAATCAGCTCTTAAGCTTCTCTTTACAGACCGAACATACTATAGGTGAGTAATGAGGAGGGGGCGTGGGGCGGGAGTAAAGGTGGAAGGGTAAGAGACATCAGATAAATGTGAACAAGTTTGTACAGTACTACTGTCAGTGTTATCAGCAGCCGTCTAAAAAAACGAACGATAATGTGGTTTTGATGTATACTCCTGGTTTTCTTAACACTTGTGTGGTCTTCTTCGTGCGCACGACCTTCTTACCGTTTTCAAAGTCACCCCCCCCCCCCCTTTCTTTTTCTTTANCCACCTTCCATTAACCGATAAAACTATTTATTGAGTCGTTAAATCCTGTCATAATGAGTTTTTGCGTACGAATTGTGACTTTCTCAACACCGTGGGTATAAAAAGTCTGTTAATAGGCTATTATGAATAGGTAAGTAGTCGGACATTAAAAATATTTCAAACATTATGAAAATGCACTTTTTCTGATGGTGAAACCATTGTTAACTATGCTTATTCTTTTTCTCCCCACTTTAATCAGTGTTTTTTTATCTACTCAAACCATGATAAAATTATATCAATATATCAACAGAACATAGTCCTACATTCTGAACACAAAGAGTACCCAGTGGTTAGAGGGATGGACTACCAGCATAGGGTAATCAGGATTTATACCAGGGTGTGTCTGAAATACAGTACCTATTTTTGATTGATGGCTTTGTACCACTCCAAAAGAATTGTGGTCTAGTACTAAATTATTGCACCAGCGTTTGTCTGCATATAATATCATGCTGCAGCCCACCTTGTTCTGCCTTTTTTTTTTGTCAAAGGTTGAGTTATTTTGTAATTCGTGTGTTGATAAAGCCTTGCATTTATAAAGGATATGTTTAAATTGCCTCAACTCGCTTTCCCACAAAAAGTACTCCCCTCCCCGTTACTAGCTTGATGAATGAATAAACATGTTTGGTTATCCGTATTTAAGAAAACTAAATTATGTGTTTAAAGAGTTTTGTTTTATTAGCGACCTACGTTTAATTATTTATTTACAATGCGCATTTTAAAGAATATGTGCCAATTTTTTGCTGGCAAAATGTATGAAAAACCACATAGCCGAGGATCGAACGCAAACTTTTTCGAGTCAAGAGTCACACACGCTGATGCACATTCGAACCGATTAGCTGCGGCTATCCAATACTTATTTACTTAAGTGTAAATGTAGCCGCAGAAGCGCTGTTACCTGAAAGGGAACCGCTCGTGTCAGAACAGTCTCCAACGTGCCTCAAGGCGATGCCGGCGCCCCTCGTGGCGTCGTGTCCGTTCAGGTCCAGGTCCCAAAGCTCGAGGTCCATCTCGCGCATGTCCGAGGATCCCATAGAGTGGGCGGGACTGATGATACCACCCCCTCCCAGGGCAACGTCATGTCCCATCACGGCCACCCCTAGAGGAGACGAAGACGATGTCACTTCGGGAGAGCTCTCCGGTGCCGGCCGCATCGACACTACGGTGGGGGAGAAGACAAGACCTCCTGGGTGCATGCTTCGAGCCCAGATAGTCGTCATCTGAGAGTTATTAGACGCGCGCATACGCACACACAAATCAACCCTTTACAACGTCAACACTTCCCGTACAACAGTTTATCAGTCTATTAGCTGCTGGCTTAAGTTAGTTCTCAAAAGGTCCTTGCTGCAAAACACATCTCATACGCTAAGATGCTTCCCCATCAACAGTCCACGTCATAATTCAAGTTTCACCAAATATATGAAGCAGATTAAAAGTGGAATAAAAAATAAAACTTGTACCTAAAAATAAAGTAGATCAAGTTCAAACATATTTCAAATTGAAAGAAAATTATATGTAAAGCCGCAATGTCAGATGCTTTCTTTCATGGGGGGATACAAAAGATAACAAAACCGAAACTAACCACAAATAATACGTCAGCCATGTGACTCGGTACACATTTTTAAAGGGGGTGGGGGGGTTTGTGAGATTGTCTTGTGTTGAAAAGAAAGACAAACGATGAAAAATAGGAGTGGATAAAAGGTATGTCAGGTGTTTAATATTTGTCTTCTCTTTCACAGTTCAACAAGGGTTTTCTATTTTTGAAAACTTACTCACGGTAAGTTTTCTATCCTTTGTTTGGGATGTCACAACGATATGTAAATGAGGTTCTTGAACATCCCCACGCAGACACATTACATAATTATGTGGTCAATAGCATACGTGCCGGAAAATGTACTGCTTTACGCGTGACCACCATGGAGTGGAAACCAACAAAAGGTAATAATAAAAATCTTTGTCTTTTTTCAAGGTCAAGTTCCAAAAATTGTCAAGTCACTTTCACCGGGTCTATAACGACACTAGATAAGAGTAAAAGTAATTACACTTTAAAAAAAAAATCCTCGTTCTAATTTGTTTTAATTTATTGTTGAAATATTTTAAAACACGAATTTTAAAACCCTTTAAAAAAGTGTGGAACAAACTACAGTGTGTAACCTAGAATTTAAGTAAAACAAATATTCTTAAAAAGATCAAATATAATTAGGATGTAATGAAATAATAAACAATACAATGTAACATGTCTGGCTTTTCTTAATTATCCCATCCATACTTAGAAAAGTCGAAACGTTCACGAGTTATAAAACCACGAACTAAAAAAACATCACTTTTAGTTGAACTCGCACAGACAAATTTGACAACTTTTTTTTAAAAACAAAAATAAAACACAACTGTCCATCGAAGCACTTGCAACAAGACACACGCAGCTCAAAGTCCCATAGCCAACTGAAGGAGTTCACTCGCCACCACAGGTAGCTCGGCCCGTGGTTGGTCGGCTTGCGACCGATGACGTCATGTGACAGTGAAAGTCCCCACCACTTTAATCCTACCTGCTGGCGCGCATACCAACACACCGGATTGGATGGAAGGCACTAAAGTAACTCGGCCAGAAAACGAGACTTCTCATGTACACGTCTTCTTACCCACTATTATTATTATTTTACTAAAGCGTAATTGCGTTTTTTCGTTCTCATGCAACGATAATAATTACGAGAGCGAAAAGATCTTTGAACACAGTGAAATAACTTCTGAATAAGAGAACCACACCAAAGTTGCGGGGGCGTTAAAAGTTTGCAATGTAACGATTGCGATACGTTTCTTAACGATGACGTAATTCGTAGCAATCAACAGGCGAATGAGATCGAAACGGTCTGCTGTCTTTTTTTTGCGACAACCTCGGGCTTCGGAAATTAACTTGTGGTATTTCAGATTTAGCAATAAATTCAGATTAAGGGTTCCAAAACTAACGAGTAGCCCCTAAATTATTTTAAAACGACATTTTCTATTGGGTGTGTTGTGTTATTTAAGCCCTAATCGTGTTAATTAAACACAACTTAGCATGTCATATCAGGAATGTAAGAAGACAAGATCATTCTAAAAGTAATTACAATGACATTTAATTGGCAGGATAGGGACCATCGTTATCTTCCTTTGTAACCGCTGGTTTAAGACCTTGTACCTAATCACACGAGCTACGAAAAAAAAATCCCTTCAGTAGAAAACATGTAGGCCTACATTTAATAAGGAATTAGGTGACCTAGTGGTCTAGGGATAAGGTGTCAGACTTTAGTGCTGGGGTCCGGGGTTCAATCCTAGGTCCTGGCACAGATTTATATGATTGCCAAACCCTTCCTTCACCTCTGACAGGACGTATATTAATCACAACTTGTGAATGTGGGGAATGCCAGGCCTCCACCGTAGTTCGGATCTCGCGTTAAACTTTAGGTCCTCCATTTCATCTCACAATCATCCTACCATTAGAAATTATCGTAGGTGCGTATAACCCTAACGGGTAGTAAGATGTGGTGCTAATATTAATAGTAATAATAATAATAATAATAATAATAATAATAATAAAATAATATAGTCACCCACTTCGGTGGTCGAGTAGTTCAAGGCGTCAATCTCGCAGTAGACCGAACCATCGATGACACTGAGATCGGTTTTCGAATCTCGGTTGTATGTAGTGAGGGTGGTTCATCTTAAATGGTTCCCCACCCTACCCACAAGTGCGGGTACACTTCCTCTAAATTCAGATTTCCTTAGCCCTAACACATTAGTGTAACCCGAGCAGGTAGTAAGACGCGGTGTTAAAAAAGTAATCTAATTGTTTCATTTTGATATTAAAGTGCACAGTAGAACTTCATTAATCCGGACCCTATCAAACTGAACTTCGCTTAATCTAGACAGCCCTTTTCCCAAATTAATACATTAATAAACACCCATAAAAAGCTTAATTATTAGTGTACTTATTAAGGAGGACGTATGGAAGGAAACGTGGGTTAAGTGGTGCGTAGTTTTTCAGTTTTTGTGGAAAAAAATGTATTTTTTTGGTCAAAATAAACCAAACATTGCTCAGAAGATACGTTTGATTTTCTAAGCAAATTAACCTCAGCAGTTTTTTTTAATCTGTCAAGCGTAATTTGGCCTGGACTTTTAATATTCATTTTAAAATATTTAGACCCGCTTAAGTGGCAGAATGGGTTAGGGTGTCATTCTCGTATTAGATTGGCAGGTTGATGACGGGGAGCTCGGGGTTCTAATCCCAAAGGTATTTTCCTAAATGGTTTCTCACTCTCCTGTTCTGTCTTACGACATGTCCATTCCTTTTGTAAGTGAACGTAACTGAACCCTGCCCTCTGCCTCTTCCTTCAGTTCCCAGAATTTTCTTCTTTCTTTCAAGTCACTCAATATATGAATCCCCCTCCTTCCTAAGCTCCTCTTTCCCTCAACCTTGCCTTCTATGAAGTAACAGTTCCTCCTAAGGATGTGATTATTATGCGTAAAAAATTAAACTAAATGTAGCCTATCTAATGAAACAATATTTGGTTTATTTTGGCCAATAACAGTTTTGTCATAAAAACTGAAAAAATGCAGACCTCAATTCGTATTTTCTTCTATCTCCTCTTAAACGATATAGAAGGTTGTTTACTCTAAGTAAGATCACTTTACCCATTCTAACGACGTAAATCATAGTATCATAGTTATAAACTAATATAAATAGACACTCGATTCTTTGAGGCACCACCCGGGTACCGAACCAAGGTATTCTAGATCTCGACCTCTTTATAAAACACTCGGCCACAGGGAGAAAACTATTTAACTCAAAAGCTAAACCTGTAGGCCGACGAAGCTCGTGGTAAATTATGTGTCAAATATTGCTCAACGGAAGTGAAAATATATTTAAGAAAACGTGGCATTCCAATCCATCGTTACTAAGAAAACTTGACGTTGTTAATTCCGGTGGACTAAGGACAAGTGGTCAGCGGGATTGAATTCATCCTGAGGTCTGATTCAGACACTCACGAAAGAGTTTTACAACATTTCTCGCTGTAAACAGGGTAGTCGCCTAGGGGGCGCAATGGCCCTAGGGGTGTTTTCCCACAATATGTAATTGTTTTGTGTGTGTTTTTTTTAAACTATTTAAATTAAACAAGCTTATATTTCCAAGAAATAACAGGCAAATATTTATCTAATATTAAAAATAAATATTTAAAAAAACATTGATTAATAACACGTCGCTTTTTCAGCGAATCATTTTGATATTCAGTTGAAATACTCCAAAAATATTAAGGCAAAAGGGGATACTAGTTTTGCACACATTGATTAAGGAGGTAGGTTTATTTATTTTTGATTTGTTTAACTTATATCTCTTACCTGATTCGGTGGCCGCATGGCTCTAATTCATCACACTCGCAGTAGACGAGACCACCGATGAAAAGGAACCCGGTGGCCGCAGGGTTCTAATTCATCACACTCGCAGTAAGACTAGACCGCCGATGAAAAGAAAACCGAAGTTCAAATCCTGATCGGGTGTCCTGAGGGTGGTTTTCCCTAAAGGATTTTCCACCCTTACTCCATGCAAATACGGGTACATCTACTCTAAATTTAACCTTCATTCCTAACTCATTAGCGTAGTTAGTATACATGCGTAATTAGTAAAACGAGGTGCTAAAAAATCTCTCTTTTTATTTCCGTTAGGTATTTTGTCCCTATGTTATTATTATTATTTATGGTCATGAAGGATGTGAGGTTTATCTATATATTACAGGATACAAATAAGGCGCCAATTTTAATCCCCACATCGGGCGCATTAGACCCTTGCGCAGGCCTTAGCTGTAAATAAATACCAGTGCACCCCCTTAAAATTCAACCGTCGTTAGTGTTATTACTTTCTTGAGGTCTTCATGAATAATTTAGTAAGGTATAAATACGCGGTCAAACATCTTTTTTAAGTATCAATTTATTACATAAAGATATTTTTTTTAAATCTCGTGGTGACAGTGAAAAACAAGATAGAATAGAAAATACTTGCATAATTCTTTAAAAGTATAAAATGGAAGGAAAATACTACTTAAACCAGAAAATAAAATTTCAGTTTAATCTTTAGGGTATATTTTTGATGAGTGAAATATATGTTAGTTTCAAGACGCGGTTTTATAATATGCAACTTTTAAGTATGACAACAGTTCGCAAGTCAAACAATCTAAGTCTTACTAGGCCAGTGGAGATAATTGTCTGTGTAAGAAAACAACTTTTCCCTTTGATAAAGTTAAATACAGTTAAAAACTAGGAACTAAAATCGAACTTTAAAAAACTCCGGTCTACTTCGCAATAAGTAACGTTGAGTTACGCTACACAGTTTTAAAAAGCTAACTTATCCAACGATCTTTTTATTTCTCTCTATCATGTCTGAGTCTCCGTTAGGGTTGTACAACTTTATTAATAAAATTACTTTATTCCTGTGGGAATGAGGAAGGTATAATTATATTAAAATGTACCCGTATTTGCATGGAGGAAGAGTGGTAGGCCTCTTAGGGAAAACCACCCAAACAGGTTTTCAAACCCCGACCTAGCCGTTACCGGCGATCCAGTCCAACTCAAAAAAAGAGTGTGACGCGTTAGACAATGTGACCAACATTGTCTAACGCGTCACTGAGGTATTCTGAAATGAGCATATTTTCGGTCTGGATTCGGATCACTTTGCAACAATGAACCTGTTTTAGTTTGGTTAAGCCGCAAATTGCCATTTATGTTACGAATTTGTTTAACAATAATTTAAAAACTAAAATACACAACAAAATTGAACTTATTATCTTAATAAAAAACTATTTAAAAAAAAGTAATCTTATTAGAAGTTCAAATCGAGTTTAATGGGCTTTTCACTTCAAATATTACAACCTGTTTGTTTCACATTACTGTATTAAAATTTTTATAACTTCGAACAAAATAAAAAAAATTACCTTTTCTCGCGTTCTCTGCATCCCCACCTTAAATTGTATCGGCCAATCAAATAACTTGTTTACAACTGCGCTGCGCGGTGAACTCTCCTATCTTTGTCATTAAACTTAAATAGCTATTTCTCAGCAAAAACAGCGTGTTATTATTATTACTACTATAATTAAATACACGCATGTTAAGAAAATATATGTATTTTTAATTTCCAATACAAATGTGGCAATAAGATATTGATGTGCAAAGTAAAGCACTCTTAGATTGGCACACACGTTATTTCTAGCCATTGCGCCAGAGTACATAAAACCCGCCAGTTCAACGCCTCTTGGCCAGTTTACGTAAACACGAGCGAGTTTACCGACAATCTTTCCAGTTACTATACCAGCGATAACCACATTACAGTATGACCTTGTTAGTCCAGAAGATAACGTATTTGACCACTGATAAATGAATAGATAGGGAGAATCCACTCCCCCTCAACCCCCATACACATCTTTATTTTACCGATTTTACATACGAATCCCAGATCCGAATCATAAAAAACATGGTAAACGTAAAAAGTAAAACTTTCTCATAATGGTATTATTATTTCTGAAATCTGATTTATTTTTCACATTATTTTTTTAGCACGACGTCTTACTACACGTTCGGGTAGTATAACAATTATGCTAATGTGTTTGGGATGAGTAAGGTTGAATTTATAAGAAGTGTACACGCATTGGCGCGGAGTGTGGAAAAACCTTTAGGAAAAGACATATTCACTACATCCGACCGGGATTTGAATACCGATCTCTCCTTCATCAGAAATCTAGTCTAATGCGAAAGTGACGCGCAAGATCGACGTTTTTCAACCGGTGTGTCGCGGTGAAGTGTGCCGTGAAGGGTCAGCAGGTGTGCCGCGGAAGTTTGGAGGAAGATAAAAAAAAAACGTGAGAAAAATCTAAGGAACAAAAATCTTTTTGAATACATGATCAACATTATTTTTAGAAAGAAAAGAGTGATTATTATTTTAGCTTTTGAACTTTTAAAAACAATATTAAACACAAGCTCCTTAAAAACTGATTTTATATATTGACAATTTTCGCGCCTTGTCAGTGATCTGCGAGTTGAAAATTGCTGCCTTAGACCATTCGGCCACCGAAACGGGTGGGTTAACGTCAGGATGACCATTCCTTGGCGATTTCCTATAGCTAGGAAGAGTTGCTATTAGGCGGCACAATATAACTACAAGACACCAATGGAAAATAAGTTTGTGGCTAATGGGTCGAGCAGCTGTTCTTTTAAAATCTTTCCGCGATATTTCGGCAAGTCATTGGTAGAAATTTCACATGCTCCTCAATAAACAGTGTTGGGTTACCGGGAATCCCGTCAGTTCATGAACCATTGGCTGAATGTTACTTACTCATTCTTTTCCTTTGGAATACCATCCTAGCTTCCAGTTTAGATTACAGGATTATAATACCTGAAGCATTACGTTCATGTCAGGATTGGAAAGGACAGGTTCAAATAACATTATCTTACGGGTGACATGCTGAACCTTTGGATACTCTGGGAAACCAGTTTTCAGATCCCCCCCCCCCCGATGGTCAGAAGAATCAAGTCGTAACCGGACAGAGACACACATGAGTAATCTCATTTTATATTTTAAAATAAATCGTACAGTGCACCGGCAACAAATACTTTCCCGCTCATTTTCATAAGAGTAGAGACATTTACTTTAAACTCATAAGATACAAGAAATGAGATAGTATACATTGTTGAGGAAACCGAAGAGCATAAATAAAATAAAATATACTGTTACAGAAAAAAGAGAAGAAAAATGCACATCTCTGTTCACCGAAAAGTATGACTATTTCCCCGATCTCAATTTAAAAATATACACTGTATTTGCCAAAAGCTCAGAACCTGTTGGTTTTATAACAATATATTTCAGTATTTTATATTTAATAGTACTACATCTTTGCAATGTTAAGTTATTTCTTATCTTAAATAGTTGCGAAAATATGATCAAAATTGGAAATTTACGCTAATGTTGGGTTTTTTAGCACCGCGTTTTACTATTCCCGTTCGGGCTATACGCTTATGTAAGGATTAAGCTATTAACTATATAAATTTGGAAGGTTATATTTAGAGGGAGTGTATCCACATTTGCGTGGAGGGAAAGTGTAAAATCATTTTGGAAAAACCACCCTCGTAACATGATAGACCATAAAGCCACTGAAGCGGGTTACGCTCATGTAAAGTACCCTCAAAGTCATTTTCATGAGAAATTGAGATGCACATTTTTTATTTATTTTTTATGTTTCGCAGTGCTTGGATAGCCGGTTTTGTGATGATTAATTTTTGCTATTTTATCCCTTAAGTAAACTACCTTTAAATTTAGTTTAGATGGATAATTATAAAAAAAAACTCTAAGAAACCTTACTTAAACCTTAGATGATGGCTACTTTTAGCCCGATCGCCAAAATGTATGCTCTTGTCCGAGGTACAAAAAAACAAAACTTTTTAAGTTTCAGAGGGTCATGAAACGTCGACATCATTCAAAATATCGAGCTCAATTTATTCTGACGATCACAATACTTTCTCTACCCAAGAAGTTCAAGAAAAAAATAAATGTTATACTGTACTTGAAATTGTGAGCACGTGGACAAAAGCATCAAATTCTTCTTATTTGAAATACCAGTGAAGGAGAAGTCGGGGTTTGAATCCTGGAACAGTGCATTGGGGTGGTCTTTACTAAATGGTTTTCCACTCTTTCTCCACTAAAATGCGCATACACTTATTTTAAATTATTTATTCATAAATGTATGTAAACGTTCGAATAATCCGTTTGGGTAGTGAGACGAGGACTACAGCACACAAAACATTTAGTAAATATCACCCATCCAGGTTTGAACCCTAACATCACCACTGCCACCATAATTACACAATTGTTGACGTCTTAGCCCCCGTGCCCAACGATACGAGTGTGAAGTTAGTATACTTAACAAAGCCAAAATTAAAATTCAAAAGAACGCAATAAACGCCTCATTAGGAATACAATTATAATATTTGAATACTCGCGATCACGTGTGGAAAATTGCTGGCTGTGATCAAACCATTTATGGTTGATTTATCTATTCTCTCTCTTTCTCTGAGGGCTTTTATTCCAATCCTGGATGTTTTGGACTCGATCCAAAATATTTATCGTTTCCATATCTTGTTCCGGTTCTCTAATCCAACATTTTAAGATTCCAGTAATGATTCTGGTTATATAAGTATGAATATTTTATTTATTTTCATTTATTTGAGTTGTTTAACGTGAACTTTCTGATCAGACTGATTATATCCACACACATCTTGTATAGTAAATTAACTCTAGAACCGACACAAAATCCAGCCCCCGCCCGTTAATTCATCACTGTGAAAGGGTAAAGCCACATTTCACAAATGAAACATTTTTCGGTCATGCCGGGATTCGAGACCATGATCCTTGTCTCAGTCGATAGACACGATACCGACTAAGCTAATGTGTCGGACAAAAGTTTCTTTTCATTTCAGTTTTTTTAATTAGATTCCGGTGCCTTTAAACAAAAAAAATTTAAAAAAAATAAGAAAAGGAAAAATCGAGTGTTTCAAATTAAAATTAAGTTAAAGAAAGAAGGGCATAAAATGTAATTATAAAAAAAGAATTATAAACAATAAGAACCATTAAGAACCAATAAGGAGAACCTCTGTGAACCTAAAAAAAAATATATCAATTCCAATTTAGGTTTTGATTCTTAAGCTATTTATTTTAGGATTACTGTTCGTTCTGTTTCCTTAAGAAACACAATAATTTCTGTTATCAGTTCCAGTTACAGATTGACTCCCTGGTTTTGGTGTCATTTACGATCGGGAAGATCACGTGCGATGATATGCGTTGAGCTATAAATATGGCCAGTTGATAGAAATAAAAATAAAGCACCAACTTAATAAAATAACCATTTTGATATTCAAACCATTTTAATAAGTGTGTGTGTGGATATTTTTTTTAAATTCATTATTTGCAAGCCATCATAAAATGGTTACCAATATGGTTTTGTTAAGGGGTAGGCAAGATAAAAATAGAGTAATAACGAGTTTTTAAGTGCAAGCAATATTCTCAATTTATTGATTTTGACTCAAATTTGTAAAAGGCAAAGTGTATTTTTAGTACTGTAATAGTAATCAAACGCAACATCACCAGTCTTGGTTCTATGTTCCAGGCTCATAAGAAGCGAAACTTTTGTTTTTATCAATAGTGCAAATGGTTTGCAAAAAAAAAAAAATGTTGAAAGTAATTAAAAATTCCCTCACCCACTCTAGTGGTCACATGGTCTAAGGAGCTACTCTCGCAGTAGACTAGACTACCGATGACGGGGAGATCGAGGTTAAACTCTCAGTCGAGTATACTGAGGGTTTTTTCCGAATTAGTTTTACACTTTCCCTCCACGCAAATTCGGGTATATTTCTTCTAAAACATAGCCTTCTTCATCCCTAAAATCACTAGCGTAATGTACATAAGCTTATAACTTGAACAGGTAGCAAGACGCGGTGTTAAAAAAAACTCCCTTGACAACCCTTAAGAAGAGAGGGCGACAGCAAAGACAAGAAAAAGATCGCAACATAAACATCCAGCGTTGCAAGTTTCTTATAATTCAAAGATGGGCAGAACATCTAAATAAAAACGAATGGCAACGCTGTTACCCCTACCCTAAATCTTGTAGTTACCTCAAGAGGTTGTAACCGAGTATAGAACACACCTCATTCTGAAAGAAGGGGATTTTGGAGAATGCAAGGAGAGGGCGTAGGAGGTCGGGAAACCCTTCATTCGCCCCCCCCCCCTCCGCCCTACCCTCAACATCGCTGAAGACGACAACAACAAAGTGAAGGTTATCGAGACTCTGGGCCAAGATCCACAAGAGAACTCGCGCAGCGGACTATGAAGCCCACAGCGTTCGGCCGAACCAGGGTTCAACACACTTTCGTTTCTTGACCCAATGAATCCTCATTGTCCTTGACGGCAAAACCAGTAGTGGCGGAGTTGAGGGAACTCTGCGGAAAACAGGATACCGACCAACTTCCACCAGGGAACTAGATACATACACACTAACAGAGACAGAGCTGTCGATAGGAGTAGCACAACAAGTTGAATGAGCTATATACACCAAAAGTTCGTCAGCCTAGCCAATAAAAATAATGGTTTTTAATTAAGGGCACCACCTTCTTGAAGGCAAATATCCTCAAACTGCGGTAATTATTATGGGTCTGGCAGTTCTGATGCTTCAAAACAAGTAAAACCATTGACCATTATTTTTAAATGTTCTCTTTTGACCCTGTTTGACTCAATTAGTTTCAGGGAAGCAATATATAGGCCTATGTATATGAATATTTACCTTGATATATTAACAGTTATCGTGAAATAATAAAAATAAACTGATTTTACCATTTGATAATTTTTTTTTAAAACTATACAATTTGAAATTAAAGTGTATTAATGCCAAAAGAACATGTTGATACCTTACCACTCAAGTTTGGCGTGAAATATGTTTTGAAATAACAAACTAGCTGCTCTTAAGTAAAGCTATACATACTCTTGGAAGTTTGAAATGCATTTTAGCGCTCCCGAAGGCTGACTCTTTAAGGTGGAATGGAATAGAATTTCAGTTGAGGCAAACATTTTTTGTAGTTTTTAAATCAATTGTTTCAACCGATATTTTCCGTTTAGGTACTATTATTATTATTATTATTATTATTATTATTATTATTATTATTAGCACCGCGTCTTACTACCCGTTCGGTTTATACGCACTTACGCTAATGTGTAATGGTAGGGTGATTGTGAGATGAAATGGAGGACCTACAGTATTGTGACCCTCTCATCTGCAGTCACACCATCGTACTAGTAACTAGTGTCATAGAAAAAACATATACTTGGCCTATGCTAGTGTTTTCTAGCGTTGAGATATGGAACTCATTTTTAGTCCCATTTGACCGTGTATACTTTTGTCCTAAGTGTGTACTTTGAGTTTTGCATTCAAATAACTAAGGTTGCCAATCATCTTCTCCCTAGATTTGGAGATTTAGAACTAAAATGTCCCATAATTTCACAATAAGCCTAAATGAATCATATGTGTAGCTCATTTGCAAGCTCATTCTATGGGGAGAATTTTTTTTATCACCACGTCTTAATACTTGTTCAGGTTATACGCACATATCATAATTACTCTAATTGGGTAGGGATAAGAAAGATAGAACTTAGAGGAAATGCACCCGCATCGTGAAGGTAGTTTAGGAAAAATACATCCTGGCCACCCTCAGCTTGGATTTGAATCCCGACTTCCTCGTCATCGGCATAATAAACTAGAGGAGGTTGTCGTTTAGTCAACGTGTTCAATTAGAACTCAGAATTTGATACCCGAAAAGTAAACCTTTTTAATGCTAAATTATACATTAAAAAAAATCTAACTAAAAACTTGACTATATCAAAACTAGTGACGGGTCGTTCGAATCCCTCGTATCTTACGGTATTCGAGATTAAAAATTCGTAAAAATATAAAAAAAAATCTCAAATACAAGACTTATGAAGACCTTGACTTGGAATAACAATTTTAAGCAACTGGTAAAAGGAATTATATAGAATTGTGAAGTTAGAAGGGTAACAAAGAAAAAACACTAAGACAAAAGTGTATTAACATAATTAATTTATTATAAAATTTTTATCTCTTTTGTTTATGACGTAAGAAACATGACAAACGAAATACCATTTTTTGTGGCAAGAGCCCTTAAGTATAATTTTCTAAATTACATTTTAAATATTTTCACCTTAAACTAAACATATTTGAGGATTAGAATTCGAGAAATATTGAGTTTGACACGTATCTGATCAAAACAATTTTTTGTTGTTGTAAAAACACCTGAATATTCAAATTATATAGTGAGGAGGGCCTGTTTGACCACAATTAAGCCGAGTGACCTTGTAAAAATAAAATGATAGATCAAGTTTAACAAGATAATCCCATTTAATTCCCAGCCACAAAATAAAAGCCCAAGAAGTTGAAGGTGACATCACCTCACAAGTGCGGTTGAGGTGTGAATGTAGGGAACGCGAGAAAAGAGGAATGCTTTTGAAGTTTTTATAGTAACACTTTTTTTGGTCGAAATAAAAACATATTACTACAGCAGAAACACACAGAGTTTAATTTTCTTCACATAGTGACATCAACAGTTTTTAAATATATGTTACTTATGAGCATTGCGGCGTTAGATGACAAACTTTTAAAATGAAGAGAAAAAATTGTCATTAAATTCCAGAACACTCTTGACATATTATATTCAAGAACTGTTAATATCACCACGTGAAGAAAATTAAGCTCTCTCTTTCTACTGGAACAATATTTTATTTATTTTGACCAAAAATATGTGTCTGTATAAAACTTTAAAACTACTGTCGATATCTGGCGTCTACCACATTCCCACCTTAACGCGCACACATACATACAAACCCACTGTGTCATTGTACCTTGAGAGATCTGTGGACACGCTCTGGTGGCGCGTTTGATCATCTTTGCTAGTTCTTCATATCCTCTCTTCCTTCTGAGAACTTTGCCAACATGAGCAGAAGAGGGAGAGAGAGAGAGAGGAAGAGGGGAGGGAAAACACAATGAAAATAAAATGTATGATCACAAGTTCTCACTCGTTGGCTCTCACTTCACTTTCGCCATGCTTCTCAAACACAGGATAGAATCGTGTTTCTTTTTACCTCGTGGCAGTGCCAAAGGGCAGATCCGACTATCACACCCTATTTATAGCTAGATCGCCATAGTAAGAGCCTTATCTGACAGCTAAAAAAAAATAGCTGCTTACTCTACTTTCATGCAACCAGAATCCATGAGAACGCGAACAAAGGCGTCAAATTCATATGTTCTTAGCTTACGCAGACGGTGAGGTCAGAGTTCTAATCCTGGCTGGGTGTGCTTTGATATTATTCATAAATGTCCTCCCTCCACTATACCCCCACGCTGATTCAGGTCAAATGGATCTAATTCCTATATATATATACACACACACACACACACACACACACACACACACTTGTGTTCGGAAACTCATAGCCCAAACTGCTCATATAGTTTGAACCAAAAGTAATACAAAATCCCTACACACCTACATCCGGAAAACTATGCTAATACCATTAAATTGTGTTCAAAGTTTCGGTGTACAGTGCCGGGAGAGTAAAGATGTGCAAGCATGCGAACATTACGCACCTCAACATTTTGGAGCACGGCAGCAGAACATACCAAAAATAATAGCAAACAACCCACCAGTCCATCTAAAAATGCGAATAGTGTCTGAGGGTCATAATCAACGTTCCTACATCACAGAAAGTTTTTGCCATTATTACATGTGCACTGCCGCGCGCTTAGCTCATATGCAACTTGTTGTACACGGATGCTGGAACAGCTTTGCTATCCCAGCGCGTTAGACCGAAACTGGGAACACAATTTAATTGTATTAGCATAGCTTTCGGATTTAAGTATATAGGGATTTTGTATTATTTTTGGTTTAAACAAGCTATATGTGTACAGTAGCCCCATGGCTTCTTTGGTGCTGAGTGACAGCTCACAGCTGACAGCTGACGGCTTTGAAAAGTTACCAGACCAAATTATGTATCCCTACGTCGAACCAAATGATCTGCAAAACATGTGTTTAGCAGCAGTCACTTCTGACAGTCAAAATTTAGGTATCGTATGTACCTAAATATTGACTGTCAGAGGTCAGCTGTGAGCTGTCAGTCAGCACCAAAGAAGCCACGGGGCTACTGTAGTTTGGGCTATGAGTTTCCGAACACCTTTTTAAATATCTCCTATATATATAAATATCATATATATATAATATATATCATATATATTATACATCATATATATATATATATATATATATATAATATATACATACACACTCTAACAAGGGTGGAGACCTCTGACAAAAGGATCTTTATTGATAACACTTTTTTGATTGATGATATAGTATTAGTAGGCAAGTAATAATAATTATTTCCGAATAGGTTGACATTAATCCCTTTCAATCAATGTTTATAATAAAGAACCTTGTGTTAGGCCGGGAGGCGTTGTAAGACGTGGTACATGAAACACTTTAAATGCATTCAAACTACACCAAACCATGAGTTTCAAAACTCTTTCTGTTGCCAAGAGGAGTACTATTTGACGGCTGTAAGATAAATGTAGTGATTGTTTTTTTTTATGTATTAACGACGCCAGTGGTTACATGGTCTAAAGTGTCAGCCTCACAAATGAAAACACGGTAGGTGACCAGGAGGTCAAAGTTAGAATCTCAGCTAGCTCCACTAGAAGGTGGATTTACACATATGCTTTATCATCATGGTTTTCATATTCAATCTCTAGGTTGATGCTGGTTTATTTCCTCAAAAACAGCCCTTTTCATTCTTACGCTTTAGATTAAGGTGTCAATAAACTAGGTTTTGAACGCAATTGTTTTTTTAAAAAAATTGTTACTTCACAGCTATTTTTAATAGGCCCTATATTCAGTAAGTTAAAATGTTATTCTAATGTTGAGTTAAATACTCGTATATATGACATTGTTTAAATTCCTGGAATTATATTATCAGTATGAAATGTTAATTACTATGTGGAATAATGCCTACATTACTGTGTTGGTGAGTGTGAGGACGGATTTATATATTTTATTTGTGCCAATAAAAGTGCACATGTAAGTGTTGTTACGTCGTAAAACATTCACAGGAAAGCTGAACCAAAGACTTTCTACACAAAACAACAACGGGAGAATCTTAAAACTGACCCGTGCAGCCCGGAGGAGTGGTTGTGCACAGATAGCGTCCCAGAACAACTTTATTTTATCACCGCACCTTACTACCCGTTCTGGTTATACGCACATGTGAATTACACTAATGGGCAAAAAAGAGGAAGTTTAAATTTAGAGGAAGTGTACCCGGATTTTTATTAACGAAACTACCCTCGATACACCAGACCGGGAATGAGCCCCAATCTCCCCGTCATCGGCAGTCCAGTCTATTGCAAGAGTGACGCCTAGACCACGCGGCCACTGAAGCTGGTTTCAGCCTGTTATATTGTAAAATATTTTCAACGTTTATTACAAGGTTTACAATTCAATATATAATATTTTTAAGGATAGTAAGAGCAACTTAAGGACATTTCCTCGTGAGGAAAGAGTAAAAGGATATAAATCACAATGAAAATCAGTGAACCCGGCCAGGATTCGACTCCCAAACCTGCTTGTCAACGATTTTTAGACAATTCGGTTGATTCTATCTTATAATTACAATCTATTTTGTAACAATTTAATTCATTTTTTTAAACGAAAACACTCAATTAATACAATTTGCTTTTTTTTTTATGGAACATGAAAATTAGTTTCTTAAATATATGAAACAATGTTCTAGAGCCATTCAGTTATTTTATTTCAAGTATAATATTTCAACAATGCACTACAAAAGTTCCCTTCCTATTTTAAAAACCTTCCAAGAACAGCGACAAAGCAATCACAATATTATAATTATGTTGGAACCGCGCATAATAATTTAAGACAGAGCCAACCCATTTAAATAACGCATTGTTAGGCAAAACCTAATGACTTAATTTTCTTGATCATAAACTATGGAAATTCAAGGGTAATATGCAGGCTTTGACTCACTCGTGTTAGACGTTCTTGACCTTGAAAAAAATTAAACAATCGGAAGCGTAGAAAACGAACCGTGTCCAAAATAATTATTTCACGTGTGTTTATAATGAGCCGCAACCAGTATCACACAGGAAGTTGAAACAATCCATTGGGTGATAAGGTCGGACATCTTGTTCATATTTTCAACCAGAAATTATTGTTCTATGGTACGTATTTAAATACAAATACTTATGAACCAGTGACTCAATTAGGGTGTGGGAAATGGGGCACGTAACCTGGGCGCCAAATTTAATTGTGTTATTGTATTGCCTATTTTGAAATTCATGGTGCGAAACTTCTACTCTCACGTATTCATACGTCAGGTATGCAACTGTCACTTTTGATAATATATTATCAATAGGCTACCTTTAAAATAACACCGTTTTTTAAATCATTTTTCATCAGCGTCTCTTACTATCTGTTCAGCTTATACGCATATGTGATAATTATTCTAACAGGATATTAGTATGAGTAAGAAAATATTTTAGAGGTAATCTACCCGCATGTGAGTGGAAGGAGAGTGGGAAACAATTCAGAAAAATCCACCCTTAGTAGATCCTACTGATATTTGAACTCCTATCTCCCCTTCATCAGCAGGCCAATCTAATAGAAGTGTGACACCTTAGGACGTTAAGCAATTGAAGTGTGTGTGTGTGTGGGAACACACACGCACGCACACACGCACTAAAAGGCCCTTTTTTTAAAATGAAAATTAGACCGTAAATTTGTATCAAACACTTGATCTAGTTTAGAATGTGTGTAATTATTTTACTCAAACATGATGTCAACCTAGAAATTATGGCAAGTGAGAGTGTGATAATGCTTGCGCGGTAGTGCTTGTTGTATGACCGGCCAAGATGTATAAAGTCCGTTCACGCAAGGAATTGTTTTCTAACAGGCCTTTTTTCCTACCAGAAATATATTATATAGTAGGGTATTGGTAGGAAAAAAGACCTTTCCTAGAGTAATTCCTACTTCGAATGGAGTATAGATAGACTTTGTGGCAGGATTGATAAAGTTTGTGCCCTGACCAGGCGTTAAAGTCTCTGAAATGCCAACTCCATATAAAAGTGCTCTGTTCGTTTATTTTATATGTAAAATCGTATAATTACAACAGTGGGTATTTTTAAAGCGTTTTTAGTTCAGTATCAACATAGAAATTTCAAAAAATAGTTTTTCATTTCTAAAGTGAAAAACGAACGACATAACAAAGATTATTATTATTTGAGGAATTTAACGTGCCCTTTCTGAACCGACTGATTATATCAGCACATGAGGATTTCTATGATCTAGAGCGAAATGAACTACTAATTTTGCCGAGAAAGGTGTTTTCTCATATCTTTCAGGGTTCTTTTTCAATCGACATGGGACCAACGGCTATACTTCCCCTTAGAAAGAAGTTGTGGATTTTTATTGCTCAAGAAAAATCCGTCGAGCTCGGCTGGGTTTGAGCCCACGGACATTGAGTCCTGAGGCGAACACCATTACATAGCTATTTTGTACACTCTGTTTACCTTGAAAAGCATGACTTTGACGAACTACACTATCCTACAAGCTGCGCCATAGTGGAACCATGAGCGGTAAGATTGTTTCTGGCTGTACCTCTATGGAGAAACGAAGGGTACAGGCTATGCACATTTTATTTGCCTTCACTAGCTTTAATATATATATTGTACACCAATTAATACTATACTTCTCCAAAGAAAACTTTTGACTCCCAATCAACCAGGTGACCTATGAACAAGTGTTTGATAATCTATTGTTACATAAATATCGATTGATAGATTTTTTTAAATGTTCAATTTCCTTAATAATATTTGTGGAAATATAATGTCTACTAGCACATTATAAAGGTGTCCTATTTCTTGATCTTTGCATACAAATTGAGTGCCATACGTATAAATTTAATCTATCCTTGTAACTAAACGTGAGGGATGGGGGGAGTCCCAAAAATGCTTATTTTATCTCTAGCAAGGGCACTCCTGAGGCTAGCAATGCTTCATTTAATACGAAAAGACCAGCTTTGGTGGCCACACGGTCTATGGCATCACTCTCGTAGACTAGACTGCGATAACCGGGAGATAGAGGTTTGAATACCGGTTGGGTATACTGAAAGGTTTTTTTCCCCCTATATAGTTTTTCACTCTTTCTCTTCCCGCATATGTGGGCACACATTTTCTAAATTAAAACTTTCTCATTAACGTAATTATTACATATGCGTATAGCAAGTAGTAAAACGTGGTGCTAAAAAAAAGTGTATGCATATGATAATCATATATATATATATATATATATATATATATATATATATGTATATTACTTATTTACTCTATGGCATTAGGAACTCGAAAGTTCTTTGCCTCACTCACAAAAGTACGCAAATTATCCCTATTTGAGCTAGTACTATCAAGTCCGCCTCATTACACCCTATCACTGTCTTGAGTTAGCTCTATCCAGTCCACCTCATTACAACCTATCTCTTTCAAATCCATTCTAATATTATCCTCCCATCTGCGTCTAGGTCTTCCCAATGGTCTCTTCCCATTGGGTTTGCCAGTCACTACCCTGAACATGGTACTAGATTCTTCCATTCACGCTGTATGTCCTGCCCACCGTAGCTTGCGAGATGTGACTACCCCAAAAATCAATGCCTTGTGATGTGTACATGGTATATAACTCACCATTATGTATAACATAACCTCCTACATTCTCCTGCAGCACCATAGCTTTTTGGACCAAAAATCTTCCTAAGCGCCCTATTTTCGAACGCCCTAAATTAATAATATAATTAGTTTTCTAAAATGATAATAATAAAGTTTGTTAATATTCTGGAATTTTAGACTTCGTATAAAACTTAATAAACAATGTTTCGAATTTTCCTCAAATAAATCCACGGAAATGTAGGTTCAAATAATAAATTCAATTTTCAACCAAGGATGCGAGTATTGAGAAACTGCCTATACATTTGAGGCGGTTGATTTTTTTTTGAGAACCCAACACCACCACAAAAAAAAAAGTACTTTTACTCATAACGACTGTAATTACACTAGGCGGGTGTACTTACATCGAAGCATCTGATGATCAGTACCAACCAGCTGCAATAGAGATTTTTTTCCACTTTCTTTTCAGGTGAATACTGGCGCAGTTTCTTAGCAATATATCCTCTCGACTCTATATATTCTGTTTCTTTATGGAAAGCAGTTTCGAGACAGTACTGGCAGTAAAACTTACGAGCATGTACATCAGGGTTCGCAAACTCACGGCCCGCGGGGCACATCCGGCCTGCGAGACATCTGACTGCCCCGCTTGTCCGTAACACTTTTATATTAGGCCTTCTATCCGGCGTGCAGACATATACACCCAAAAAATTATAGTTCAATTTCCGCGTGTACATAATTTTAAATAATAAAAAACCCTTTAAAAGAATAGCACAATAAATGAAGGGACTTGACTTTGGGAATTTTTATTTATATAATTTAATAAATACTACTTCGAGTATTTTACTAAACCACATAAACATTTGGGAAATCTACTTTTAAAATACGCATATATATATATATATATATATATAAAGGAGAGACTGATATCAGAGGTTTCAAACACGGACCTCATCCTATAGAAAAATATTTGCTTAGTTATACTTTAAACTTTTGTTTTTTGCATCACGTCTTACTACCCGTTTAGACCATGCACATAATCACATTAGTGAGTAAGGGATGAGAAAGACATCATTTAGAGGAAACGTAGCCACATCTGAGTAAAGAAAATGTGGGAATCCATATAGGCCGAACCCAATCGTATAGTAAGACAGGGTGGTGTGTGTGTGTGTGTGTGTAAATATATATATATATATATATATATATATATATATATATTATACACGCATAAGCACGCACACATAATAGACACGCTACAAGGAGTTGAAAATAATATCGCCTCGTTGTTTAAATGACGACGAATGTGGCCTTTTTTCCCCTACACACAATTTTCTCCTCCCTCCTGCCCTTGGAACATATCCCTTCCCCACATTACGTGATGTCTGGAGGCGGACGTATGTGTACCAACCACTTTTGAACAACACCTGCCGTCTGCAGCGCACAGCTTTACTTACAAAGGGTGCAGTGTAGAAGACCACGGACAATGTCTTATACACAAACAGAACTGCAACCATCCCTTCTCCTCCCAAGGCTTGCCCAGAGTAAACTCGCCCTTATGGTCAGCGGTACATGGGGCTGGCCATGCAGATGCCGGTATAACAATGATACACGCAGGCCATCAAACAACGCTACCTTCTTGACTCTGACTCGGATTTGAATCTAAGAGTCTGTCCTAAGGATGATGTTCATATCACTAAAGTCTCGCATCACTTCTGAATATGAATTCGGGTAGATTTTATTATAGCTCCTTTTCATATATATTTTTATTTTAAGCTAGATATTTTTAGTCACAGATAGCTTTTAAGGTGAGGTTGTAGGGACGAGAGAAAATGCAAGTGTTTTTACAGTTTCATAAAAACCATTGTTTTGGTAAAAAAAAAGGGTGACTTGGTGGTCTAGGGGTAAGGTGTCAAACTTCTGTGCTGGGGTTCAGGATTCAATCTTCGGTCCCGGCACAGATTTATCTGAGTGCCAAACCCTTCCTTCATCTCTGACAGGACGTGTATTATTCACAACTTGTGAGTGAGAGAAATACCAGGCCTACGCCGTGGTTCGGATTCCACGTTAAACTGTAAGTCCTCCATTTCATCACACAATCACCCTACCATTACACATTAGCGTGAGTGCGTACAACCCGAATGGGTAGTAAGACGTGGTGCTGCTGCTGCTAATAATAATAATAATAATAATAATAATAATTATTATTATTATTATTATTATTTTGTAAATGTAAAGACAATATTGCTTCAGTACAAATATAAGTGTTTTATTTTCTTCACAAGGTGATATCAACTGTTGTTCAATATCTGTCATGAGCATAGCGGCATTAGATGATAAATATTTTAAATGAAGATAATAAGTTATTAAAATTCAGGAGACCCTTGACAGATATTCATTAACTGTTGATTTCGCCACTGCGAATAAAATTAAACTCCATGTTTGTACTGAAACAATATTCTATTTATTTTGACCAAAAAAAAGTTTGTATGTAAAAACTGCAAAAACACTTAACTCTCCCCGCCTTCCCTGCATTCCCACCACCATGAGGCTTGAGCAGTGATTCATTCCCAGCCTTTTACAGACCATGGACCTTCTTAAGACGTAGCCAACACTTATCTAATTGATGACTGGTGCCGGTTTTTTGGGGGGCAATCAGCTTTAGAATGCCAGGATCAACCGAGGATAATCTCCGATTTAGGTTTGACTACACTAATTCTGTTTCTATATTTATTTGTAATATTCGCAAGAGCCGATAACGTCTCACACTGATGAGTGCCGGCAAATGACATCAAGTACTTTAATGTCCTAGCTCCACCCCCAAACCCCCAGTGAGTGTAAACTAATTTAATTCCAGCGTTGTTTTGAACGTTGATTTATTTTTACAATTTTATTATTCTAACTGTCCCATAAGTGTGTCAAAAAATTTAAAAAATGTGTGGAAAATATGCAAAATTTACCTAAAATCAAAAAATCTAGCTCTGGTGCAACCAGTTTTTTTTATAGATCTTACCGTTTAGCTACAAAAGGCCTCCAAAGAAAGGTCCGAACCGACTTTAAAGTTGCTCCTCCATTTTGATTTCTTTTCGGGGGTTAAAATTTAGATTTTTTAATTTTTTGGAATTTTCCCGTCGGTTTCAGACTAGACGCTATAAGTTTGCCAAATTTCAAGTTTTTATCTCATATGGAAGTGGATAAACATTAATGTCAGTGAGTGAGTGAGTCAGCCATGTGGCTTTATAATATATTGATTACTAAGGAAAGTTACCACTTGGTCTAAGAATATAATAAGAAGAACAATCTATGACAGGTATTAAAACTACCAAAGCTACTTCCAGTCGTCACTTTTGATAAAGAGTATCCATATACAAGCCCTAAGGATATAATAATACTATAGTAGTGCGTTTGTTGGTAGGAAGAACAGTTTATAAACTACAAACATATTTTTTAAGTACAACAATAATAACAATCATTTTACTACAATATTAGTATTATTTTACAGGTATTGAAACTACCTATCTAGAATAACAACTGAAGATCGCATGGCTTGCAACATATGACTAAGTTACACAAAGGTAGTTTTATTAACCCTTGTAATTGTTTAATTCAGATCTTCCTAACTAAATCCAACCATTGTAATCAATGTTGACTGCAATAAAAGTATGTATTTCTAAAAAAAGTACCGCTTATCATGTTCTTACTGTACTGATCCAGATTCACAAGGCCCTTTCAAGTCGAGTAGTACAAAAGTTAACAGAGAACAAATTATTTCTTATTAATTTGACGCCTATACTAATTAGTTTTAAAACATAATACACAAATATTTCTATAAAGACTAATTATTAAATAAAAATGAGTGTTAATGCTGCGTCACAGGCAATCGCTATTTCAACTCATCAATATATAACGGGCCTGTAACCTCTCTGTTCATGCAATGAAGTAAAAAAACTCATTTTTTTTTATCATCCTAGTACTTGACCTCAAGAATCAATCATTGTGTCTGGCCGCAACACTTTGCATGTTGAGGCTGGCTGGAGCGTAAGTTTACGTTAATATGTATAGTATAATTCTGGTAACCAGCCTTTTATCAAATGTATACACATTTCTGTACGGTCAGAATGATAACATTTTAATACACAGTACAATTTTATAAGGGTTGTTTTATAGGTGTTGGATAATATATTTCAAACGTTATAACAATAGATCACATGACATGACGTATGAATATATTAAAACAGGTTTAACACATTTTGTTACTGTCAGGTACAGTTCTTGTTACACAAATTCCACTATACACAATTTTGACTGCGCGCATCTGACTGCCTGCTCGAGCTATTAGAATTTATTAGCACCACGTCTTACTACCCGTTATGGTCATTACGCCTATGTACTAATTACATTATTGGGTAAATTATGAGTAATGTCGAATTTCTAAGAAGTGTACCTAGATTTGCATGGAAAATCATTTTGCAAAAAACCATCCTCGGTACACTCATCCGGGATTCAAACCCTGATATCCCCGTCATCGGCAGTCTATACTATTGCGAGAGTGACGCCTGAGACCATGAGGCCACCAAATCGGGTTATTCGAACTTAATTAGTGTATGGGCGCAGGATAATGAATGTAATCTTTAAAGCATATAATGCACCAGTAATTGCCTCGATAGAATGGATGGAAAACCAACCACCCATAGTGCACCTGTAGTCGAGATTTAAATCTGTCCTCCCAGGTTACAGTCAGGAGCACAAGTCCTAACACCAACCTTGACATTGATATCAAATTCGAGTGCAAACATAAACAACTTTCTCAGAGTAAAACCAACAATTTCTACATTATTTTTTTCCCTAATTTACCGCCAGAATTGGCTACAGGGGTGGTGTTATGGACTCTGACCCGTTGGAAAGGCGTTAAATCCCCAAACGGTCACATTCAGAGTGTTTCATTTAGAATATGCTATTAAAAATCTTCTATCAAGACAAATGCTGGCACATTTCCTTAAAATTTACCCTTGTAGTCTCGTTTTTTATTTAAATTATGTAGTCATAAATTACTAATCGCCACCAAATACAAAACATTGTTTTTTCTATTTAAATCACATAGCCTCTGATCATCACATCTGATAGCCAGTGCTGGTAATAGAGCCCTTCTAGTTTATCATAATCAATACTATGTGAGACCATGACTGTACACATTCACACTGGGAATCACGCGGTATAAGGAGTCACGCTCACAATAGCCTGGATTGCCGGTAAGAGGTTGATCTAAATCCGAGTGTCGGGTTGAGTAGGAGCATTGCAATGAGAGGTGATTTTCCCATCACTTCTTCAAGAACGACCTTAAGCCACCCTTTCTCGCTCCTACCATTTAGATCAAGTCATTACCCTCACAGGTGGTCACGCGGACAAAGGCATCAGAGCTCGTAATAAAATGAAGTGACAATAACGAGAAGGCGAGAGTTTGAATCCCAGCCCGGCGTTTTATAGATTTTTTCCTTCTTCAAACTCCAAGAAACGGTGATTAAAGTTCCCCTAAATTATTCTTCTCGTCCCCACCCAGATAAGTTCAAATATACGAATAAACCACACATCTGACAAAACGCAACCGTCAGCTTAAACTAGTTGAATAAAATGCAAGCGCATCAAGTTTCATCAACTGAACGAACTGTTTAGCAAACTGCCACCAAAATATTTTTTATTATTATTATTTCATTAATATATAGCTCACTCGTGTGACAAGGAAATACTACAAGTGAATAGAAACAAATCGTTCTAAAATCTCCTCCGTCGACACGTCTCGGGGCGTGACTATACAGCTTTTAAAATATGACGAAACTGTCTTCAATTTATACAACGTTTCGGATATAATGGTAGGTAACACGATGGTGTAAAACAAAGCCGGATAGAACGCACCAACTCTGCACGAATGATGAGTCGAACAATCGAGAGTTGACGTGATGTTAGCCGGTTGGAAAGAAGGTGTGGAACACTTTGTGTTTTGACGCAGTCAAGGTTGCTCCACACGGTCATTTACGGGCGTTACAAGAAGACAATATATTTCGCAATAAGTTTCAAGAAATAATAAACTGATTGATTAGCGAGTCGTATACATATAATCAAGTAGAACTTTTTACTGTCGCCTTCCATTTACATTCGAAGAGGTGTGTTCAAGAAGTTAATGAATAGGAAATACATATAATTGATTTTTGTTATACCATCTACGTCATACTCCTCTTACACATATTTACATTACTAGGGTAGGGGGTTACCTGGTGGTCTAGGGGTAAGGTGTCGGACTTCTGTGCTGGCGGCTGGGGTTCAATCCTCGGTCCCGGCACAGAATTATCTGATTACCAAACCCTTCCTTCATCTCTGAGAAGACGTGTATTAACCCCAACTTGTGATGGTGTGGAATGCCAGGCCTCCCCCATGGTTCGGATTCCACGTTAAATTGTAGGTCCTTCATTTCATCTCACAATCACCCTAACATTACACATTAGCGTAGGTGCACATAATCCGAACGGGTAGTAAGACGCGGTGCTAATAATAATAATAATAATAATAATAATAATAATAATAATAATAATAATAATAATAATAGGGTATGGATGAAGAAGGTTATATTTTTAATAGAACGTACTCGCATTTACGTAAACTAGGAATCCATTTGGGACAAAACCACCTCAACACATCCGACGGGGATTTGAGCCCCGACCTCATCATAGGAAAACCATACAAAGTGCGACCGACGTCTATGTATGCTTACACACAATTTGGGTTTATATCAATTTAGATTATTGTAATTTGCAAAAGTTTCTGAGATTTTGATTAGTTACAATTTTTCTTATATATTGAATATAGACTCGCACCGGTGGCCACGCGGACAGAGGCGTCAGTGTCGTATGGTATGTCTCTAATAAGGAGGTCTGAATCAAACATAGTCCGGTGTTTTTGAGGTAGTTTTCACCAATAACGGACTATTTTTTTAATATTTATTGAAAGTTTATTTAAAAATGAAGGAAAATCGACCACGCCTAGGTGTTTGGAATAGTGTCACATATAATTAATTAAAAAGATATAAAATGCAAACCAAAGGGTTCAATCCAAAATAAATACCTAGTATGGAACTTTTTTAATTCGAATATATTCTTACTATACTTTGATGATATATTTAATCGTTATTTAATTAATAGTATACTATTATTGTACCAGTGTGTATTTTAGGTTTTTAAAATTGGTTTCAAAATAACTTTTAATAAAATACAATATACAAAATGATGCTCCTCTGTTGAAGCACACCCTTAATGGTTTCTCAATCATCCTCAAAGCAGATTCAGATAAATTCCCTCTAGATTCTACTTTCTTCCTTCATATTCGATAATTATTTATGTGGGTAGCCCGGACGGTTACCAAGACGATATACTTTATATACCTATATTTATAATTAAGGTGGGATCTCACGGTGTCAGATGTACGACTCCCGACAGTATCAATCGTGTATTTACCCAGAGGTACAATAGCCCCATGGCTTCTTTGGTGCTAACCGACAACTGATAGCTTTAAAAAGTTACCACACTAAATTACGTATCCCTACGCCTAACTAGATGATCTGCAAAAACATGTGTTTAGTAGCTGTCACTTCTGACGGTCAACATTTACGTATATACCTAAATGTTGACTGTCAGAAGTCAGCTGTAAGCTGTCAGTCAGCACCAAAGAAGCCATGGGGCTACTGTAGCTAGTGGTCAAGAAGCCCTCGAGCGTACACGACTTCTACCGGCGGAAAACTAACGACTCCTTCAGTCGTGTACAGTCGTCTGAGCGTAGACCCGGTCCAGAGACATGGACTGGTCCACCCACGGCTACGACTGGTCAAGAAATTCGGGCACATACACGGTCATATTGACCCCGTGAGAACCCAGTCTTAGATATAGGTAAAAACCTATATTTATAGAAACCTAATCTTAAATTTTATTTCGATATCGAATCTAAATTCTAATCATTGATTCTTTAAAGGTGTGCAATTAAAGTATAAAAAAGCAAAAAAAAGAGAGTTGTTTAAGACCAATGATAAATGATATTTTATTTGTCATGTTTATTAAGTCTAAGCAATAAAAAAACACTTTTTTAGTACATTAATTATAATATTAATACAATGTTGTCCTTTGATGTGGTTTTGTTTTTCTCCCAACTACCCAAGTTTATATAATTCAATTTACCAATTGCTTAAAATTGTTATTTGAGCCAAGAACTTAATAATTTGTATTCGAGATGGATAAATTTGAAGATTTTTTTACAAATCTATAATTTCTCAAATATCCCAAAACTAGAGGGATTCGCGTATTCGAATATTCGAGCGTTTCATATCGTTATACTCGTATACATATTATTTTTTTCCTCGTTCCAAAACTACAGCTACGCACTGAGAAAAATATTTACTTCGAATTGGGAAAAGGTGGGTTTTGTCAAAGACATTCAGAAGAGTGAATCACCAAAGAGGGACAAAAGCCCCTCCTCCCCCAACTTATTCCAAAAGTAGTAAAACCCTTTAACACACATTTATCTTTTCCCCCAACAAACCGTAACAATTATTACTCCCCCCTCTGCAGTTCCTCAAATGCGAAAGTTTATCTTTATTTTCAAGGCTATATGCCAGTATGGCATCTAGACCAATGGGGGTGAAAATAACCCTCTTTAAGAATCTGGTCCTTTACAACCCTTAGTCACTGACAAACAATCTTGACACAAGACTGGAAGGGTTTTTTTTTACCTCCAAAGTAAATATACCTAGTTTGACTTGAATTTCAATTTTGCAAACCTTTCTAAAACTAGACCTCTTTCATTCAATAAACACAGTTTCCACCAGCGGTATTTTCGTTCGTCCGTTTCCAGAAATTTCAAGTTGTTTGTGGGGGAAAGAGAACCGACAGAAATACACGATTGAAAGATTAGATTTTTTGTTCACTCTATAAAAGTTTGGACCAGATGATAAAAAGAAAGGAGGGAAGGCAAAGAGAATTGGTCGAGGTAAGGGTTATTCTCAAATTACAACTCGGTTCACATCCACAGGAAGTCGCACAAAAAAGAAACATAAGAACGATCATAAAATGGACTCTCAAAATAAACTCAGGTTTACTGTGTTTGCCTTCAACCTGTAGGGACACTGGTTCTATTCCAAACTGGCATGATTATGCACTCATAACATCGCCTGAATCCAGTCCAAACTCACCCAAATGGAAATAGTAGATTATACCACCATTTGATTTCCTACTCTCTCCAAATAGAGGTAGGTTCGATTTCTTGAAACAAAGTCTCTTCATCATATGCAAGTATACTTAAGGTCATTATAGTGTACGACTATAGTAGTTAAATTTGTAGTATTTCAATAAGAAGTTAAAATGTACAATTCCGTGATGGATCTATCGTTTCAAAAGTTTCATCATACATTTTCCCACAATAATCATACGTTATCATCACTTAATCACATACAAGACACGGTGCTAAAAAATATATCGAATCTTACAAAATGATTTGAAAAAACCTTTCGAAAAAATTCCTCACAAAAAAAATTTGTAGACTTAGACATAAATAGAATGAGAAGAAAACCTATTTAGATTAAAATGATAGGCCATCGTGATATTTTGGTAAATATCGAACTTGACCATGGATATCTATCCTCAAGGACTGGACGAAACTGGATCATGAGGTTATGGAAGTGAAGATATTCTGCATGTTCCTACACCTTCCTAGAGAATGAAAACACTAATTGTAACGAAAGTAAACCACCGCTAGAAAGTGTAATAAAATAAGAACGGCAGTATTCTTTAGGCTAGTCATTGTTATATTATGTTATCAGAGATGTTGACACGATATTCGAGCGAAATGAAAGTGTTGCTAATCTTGGCAAATGTCGTAACTTGCAGGTTGACAATGCTAAGAGAGTGGCCATGTTGATCACTACCAAGAGAACGTTTTGTCAGCATTACCACAATGGACTGCATACAAGATAGATGGTTTTTAATCTCTGACATTAATTTTGATAGTTTAAAAACTTTTTATGAACAGTACGTCGCTCGGTTTGGTTGCTGGAGGTCAGGAGAAAGATTTGATAATCGCTCTGTAGTTCCCAGTACGTATGTTATATTGTCACTCCATCTGTAGCTCCTAGTATATCTATGTTATTGTCACTTGCTCTGTAGCTCCCAGTACGTATGTTATTGTCACTCGCTCTGTAACTCCCAGTACGTATGTTAATTGTCACTCGCTCTGTAGCTCCCAGTACGTATGTTATTGTCACTCGCTCTGTAACTCCCAATACGTATGTTATTGTCACTCGCTCTGTAACTCCCAGTACGTATGTTAATTGTCACTCGCTCTGTAACTCCCAGTACGTATGTTATTGTCCCTCTCTCCGTAACCCTCAGTACGTATATGCTGTAAGTTGTAACCACTATGAAGCACGCATTTAGCCCATACTTAGACTAGTGTGAACGTGCCCTAAGACTCACTCCACGGACTACTGAGCTGGACAGTGAGCTATTCGGGCCACTGGGCCACTGAGGGGTGCCCACAATGTGCTGGCTAATAGCACACAAAGACTTTCTCTAAATCAATACAGGGAACTAACTGTAAGTAAGAGTTTCGATCGTGCTGCGAAACAAGACCGGTTCCTATGCAAAAACACCCGTTAACTTTATGGTCACAAATTAACTCTTTTTCTCTCTGTGTGTGTGTGTGTGTGTGTGAATTTAATGTAGCTTTCATAGCTTGGGCCATCCTGCACAATTGTAACTTAATCCGAAACGATATTATTTTAACTTGCGAGGTTGGAGTCGACAGTGAGATTGCTATAAGCTAGTTTTTAAACATAAGGTTATTTACGTTTATTGCAAGGTTACCCAATTAAATAAGGATGCAAAAGGTGAATAAAAAATAGCTCTGGAATAATAATGGAAGTAACAATTTATTAAGTGGTAGAAGGGCTGACGGGGAGGAAATCAGCGCAACCGGTTGGCAGTGAAATGGGAGTCTCCCCGAATCAAGGGTTGTTTCAACTATTCGTGCAGCGATACAATTTTTGTGTGTGTGCTTAACGTCTTACCACCCACCCTGTCTATCCACATATTTTTACACTTAAGGTGGGAGTGTAGGGAAGGCAAGTTTAGGGCAATAGTTTTTAAGTTTTTATGGCAAAAGTTTTGTTTGTATGTAAATGTTAATCAAATATTGCTCCAGTAGAAACATAGCGTTTAATTTTTTACACATGGTGATAACAACATTTGTTGACTATTTGCCATGAGCATAGCGACATTATATAAAGAAACTTTTCAAATTACGATAAAAAGTTATCATTACATTCCAGGACACCCTTGACAGATATTTAACAACTGTTGATATCACCACGTAAAGAAAATTAAACGTCTATATTTCTACTGTATATTTTTTTTCTGAGGAAGATATAACTGTCGAGGAAATGTATTAGCACTTGTTTGGAGAGAATGTGAAAATATTTAGGGAAAATAAAAACCTCTGAGCGCAATGATAGTTTCCCTAGATCCCTTTTCAAAGTTCTTTCCCTCATCTCTTTACTCCTGACAATCGTTAATAACCCTTGTGTGGAACGCAAGAGAATAAAAACAAAAATATCAACATTCATAATCGAGATCTTTTCTACGGCTTGGAAGAATAATTTTTGGGAAAAGTAATGAAAACTACAGCAATAAATACACGAAACGCATTTTTGATGATAAACACTTTTTTTTTGCGCTCAAAATTGACTAAAATGTTACTGTGATGATTGTAGGCCCTAAGAGTTTATAGATATTAATGCTATCTGTCAATAGTGAGATCTGCAGATCACATGACTTGATGCGTGAATAATATATCAAAGAAGTTTTGAGTAACTTTAGCTACTGTTAGAATCTATCCTTCAATAAGGCAATACTCGCATCTGTGAGCGTATGGTATATGGAATTAACCACGTCAGGCCTGGTTTGACGGTAGCAGCGAGGGCAGAGTTCGTACTAAGGGTGGGTTTTTTTTACCTTAAAAGTTTCCAGCTCTTCATCCGCACCAATGCGTACCTATATATCGTCGCCCAAGACAAGAGACGTAGTGGCGTAAATGTGGACATGGCCATTTTTAGTTAATGGTACCATGATATTCATCTTGATAAGAAGTATATTGTGACTAAGTGGCATATCTCTATCTCTAATCATGTTATAGATAAATGATTTTACTTTCTAGTTTGAAAAGGCGGGAAAAAAATTCTAGTGGTAGGAAAAAAATATTTTGAAAGGGTCATATATATATATAATAAAATAATCTGTGACATAGGATATTTAGTTTATGAGCAATGCGCTGTGATGTGAAACTGAAATCTTAAGAAAACGTGAAACAGTACGGATTAATTCCCTGTTCCCTGATATAATAACGCTGTGATGATATTTCGGTTGTCTATGGCTCCGTGGTTGAGCGCCTATCATCACTGTCATCACTGTATGGAATAGATACCGTTTAACTAGCTGTTAATTTCTCTGTAGTCGAGCACTAATTAAATCGGCGTATTTAATAAATGTAAGAAAGAGAACTATTGATGGCTGTTTATTCGCACAAGGTTTATTTAAATGACATCGGTTAATTACTGATACATACGCCAATTAAATGCTTGATATATATGCACACTTGTGCTAGACTGCTACTTTTGTGTATTTGTGGTTTATTTGTTCAAGCTAGTGCTTTTGTGAGTCCCTGACTGCGTTGCTTGTGTGAGCGTGGGCGTCCCTCAACATACGCACAAACGACTTATATATGGCATACCCCTTGCCTCTTGCTCCCTTCGTCAACAGTGTAAAAACTAACTAATTGAAAGAGTCCAGGCGACAGTTGTTGTGAAGGCTAGCTTCTTATTGGTATATGGAATTGGCATCTTTTGCCAAATACTGCGGAGTTGTTCCTTTAACAGGAAATATGGTATAAAAAATATATTTTAATGGTGTAATCCTTTTCACATTATTTCTGAAAAGCGCGTGTTTCTTCATGGATGAATCATAAGGATACTGTACATATGTTACTTTAAAGAAAAATTACCTTCATCCATGACTTTTTATATATTAGAATGATCCAAATCAATATCATTACAGGTGACCTGGTGGTCTAGGGGTAAGGTGTCAGACTTCTACGCTGGCGGCCGGGGTTCAATCCTCGGCCCCGGCAAAGATTTATCTATTCCACGTTAAACTGTAGGTCCTCCATTTCATCTCACAATCACCCTATCATTACACATTAGCGTAAGTGCGTATAGCCCGAACGGGCAGTAAGACGCAGTGCTAATAATAATAATAATAATAATAATATAATTACAAACGTTAATTGGCTTTCCTGAAAAGTTGAGAAAATGCAGTTACGCCACTACTTATCTTGGGCGACGATATTTCCTTTAAAATTCTACTTTACTATTTAGTGTAAATATGTACGTAGACCGGACGGGTAGTAGGACGCGATGCAAAAAATAATAATCGGATGGCGAGCGATATGTGTGTTGAAGCTAACGATAGATACAGTTTCCAAGCCTCGTCAATAACACAAGCGAGTAGTTTAAATAAATGGTTCAATAGGTCACACGTCCGATGGACCCTCCTTACATTTGGAGACCAACGAGAGTGAAATTTAGTCCATCGAGAGTGAAAACTGAGGAAGAGGGATCCACAGACAGTTAGGCAGAGGGGGAGGTGGGTGTTATGGAGGAAGAGGAGGGGCACTTTCCAATCCTCGACACCCGTGACACAGACTTACAATTGTTTTATGTCCCACCTTAACTGGATCAGTGGGTCATACACTGGGGGGAACGTGGGTTCGAGTGCTGAAGATCCCCTAGAAAGAAAGTAATGTTCTGGCATATCGTCATAAACGGTGATGAGTTGATGGCTGCTTGTAAAGAAAGGTAATGGCAAGAAAACGGTGTGAAAAAGATATTTTGGAAAATATAACCGTGTCTCTTTAGTTCGAGGTTCCGTATAGTTTGATACGACCGGTTCACACTTCATTTACCCTGAAAGGTAGCGGTCTTTCCTTGACGGATTACACTATGGCCATGTCTTGTAAGCTACGTCATAGTAAAACCGTCCAAGATAGACTAAGCTTGCTAACTTTCAGGGTTAATGAAGGGTACATCCTTACATAGAATGAACAATAAGTGGTTTTGCTGCAAACAACCATCCAAAATAAAAAAAACCTTCAACAGAAAACACTTTGTAGTGTGTTCCCCCTCTCCCTAAATTCTAATAATACGTACCAGTACAGCTATATTTTATAGTTACTAAATCAATATTATTGTTATTTAAATATATATTAAATACTTTTTACACTTAAAAACATGCACGTGTATTCATTTCTCCGGCTATTCTGTACAATTCAAGTTTTTGATCGTTCAACTTACAAACATATTTTTATTGCTGCCGATATTGTCAACATATTAGTTTATTATTAGTATTATTTTTTCGGTACTTATACTATATTTCTATAGTGACAACTGTATATTACATTAATTTACGTGTATATATATACATACACACACACACACACACGAGTTGTTTTAATAACGTTAGTTAATGTCAGATACTATTCTTACTATTGCGTTATTGCTATAGTCTCATGTTATTACATGTGTTCTGATCTGTGTTTACGTCAAATACTCTAAATTCGTATTAAAATAGCTACACCCGCTACCTGCAATTCTACTAGTCATAACATGATACGAAAACAAATAAGATACAAGTGAATTGGAATTCAGTTTCACGTGTGTTCCTTTCTATAAAACTGTGGTTCATCTTGGTAAAAAAAAAGCCAATAGTAAAAAATATGGATAAATTGTAAGGTTTTGACATATTTCTTTTATTGGCACTTGATTAGAAATATATTAACACTTGGGGTCATATTTGTCGAACAAACTTATTTATATGGTCCCTGTTGTTTGAAATCATCAGAGTGTAAAAACGCCAGCTGAAGAAGACAAGCTGTAAAGTAGATAGATAGCATCTCTTAGAAGAAGCTTAGGGCTTCCAAATGTGTCCAACCATGAAAGAGGATTGCACCAAATAGATGAGGGACTCAACTAAAGCATGGCCTCTAGCTTCTCTTCGCGGGTCCAAGATAGAATTATCTATAATCCGAGTGCCATAAAAAGAAACTTATTTAACTGCTCACAAGTTTAATTGCTAGATACATACAAAGTAATCTGTTTTCAGCTGGCATTAGTCTAGTCTCGGGAGTCGAGCGATCTGCCAGTGTGCGAGGCTATTAAGGGGACCTTAAATGGACAGCAAGGGTGTGCTAGGTCCACTTTTTCCACTCGATACCAGCTCAAATGGAATGTAAGAGCTATTTTCCAAACGAATCAAGGTTAGAATATTTTCTTTTAGTTGTTTTATGCTTTAAAAAATATATTGTGGTTATTTATATTACTTCATGCACTAAAATTATTTGGAAAATGTTTTATTATACAATTGTTTGTCATATTTCATGTTAAACTGACAGATCAAGTTGTTATTATAACATTCAATTCAATAACTTCAGATTTTTTTCACATATGAATATTAATTGGTAATGTACAAAACAGCTGAAAATGGCTAAATGTGAATATAAGTCGAGTACTTTTACTTTTAGCTGTCAATATTTTTTATTGACGAAGCTTCGAAGCCGGAATTTGTTTCAAAGCTTCGCAAACCCATATTGGATGGTGTTGCGGATTGCCGGACCGGTTAGTAAGACATGGTGTGTGGTCACATGTCACTAGGAGATTCATAGTGGTGTGATAGTGTATCAGGTTTTGCAGAGATTAGTAAATTAAATCCAAATAATATTATTATTTATTTTAAATTGTTCGCTTACTCTGAAATACAGCAAGCTCATCTAGTATGGTTCCACTATGGCGTAGTTTAGGGCCATAGTGAAGTCCGTCAAGGTAATACTGCTACATTTAAGAGTAAATGGAGAGCATATCGTGGAAAACATTATTTCCAAAAAATGTTTTAAGACATTAAGGCCCTTGGCCCTTTCGAGTCCAAGTCTAAAACCTAATTTGTGGTGGGAAGGGGGGGGGT
>CABFVX010002025.1:65388-78612 GCA_902151425.1 Timema shepardi
CACACACACACATATAAGTAAGTGGTCACACGGTCTGAGGAATCACTCTCGTAATGGTCTGGATTGTTGTAGCGAGGAGATCGGGATTCGAATCCCGGTTGGGTCAATTCAGGTGGGTTTTTTTCTTTATAAATTATTTTCCCCTCTCCCTTTACGCAAATGTAGTCTCAATTATTTCTTAAACCTATAAAATCTCGAATTCATTACATATTTTTGTTTATGTCAAATCACGCATTCACTGTTTATTTTTAAATTTAGAATTTAATTAGTTCAGTAGCTCTTCAAAACAACCACTCCATTAGTAGTTTAACCTTTTAAAAACTGTGCACCCTATTAAGAATGTTATAAAACAATACGTGGTTCAAAATAGGGGAATAGGGAGGGTCCTGTATTTGCTCTAAAAAAGATGGTTGCCTTAGCTCTGGTATGAAAGATACAGAGGTAACCTCTCGATTTGTTTTTGAACCAACCTGTACCGTGGGTGGAGTGGGAGGGTGGGCGAGGATTGTAAAAGGGAGCAATATCTACGAGCCACCAACTAGTTTCCTGTTCAAAGGGAGAAAGATAGAAGGGTGTGGAGGAGGGGGTCGGGGGATTGTAATAGGCCAAGCAAGGACCCTGGCAGACAGACATACATGAGGGTAGGTTAGTACTAAGAGAAGAGGGAGAGAAGCATTATTAGGGTCAAGGACTCACTACAGTCTACACCCTGCTCCTAAATTATAGAAAAACACGCTCGATCACCATTTTACTTAGCCAGTCTACTGTGACGGGGCCGTAAATCACGTTATAAAATACCCGACTTTTCAAACTACCTCCACGTGAAAAGGCCCCCACCTTCCGGCCCGTGTTCCGCATTAGCGCCGTACCTAACTATGACCGCCAATACGAGATGATACAGATAGTAAGTTATCTATTTCAATTTTTAAGGACAATTTACTTGACATTTGTGAGGTATAGTTTTATCGTAAAGAAAATAAATCAACCAGAACCCAGACCACAAATTTACCAATTAAAAAAGAAAGAAAGAAGGAAACCATCCTAATTCCCAATGTATGGATTTTTTTAAAACTTTTGTCATGAATAGAACCCGAGAACTTTAGATCAGTAGGCAGACGTGTTTTAGAATGAGAAAAATAATACAACTAAAATGTATTTACACTTTCCAGACACAGTTTTAAACTTTTAATTATTACATATAGCACGAAATTCTTCTACATTGGCCTTACACTACACCAACTAGAGTTGTGGTGAAGGTCTCCTACTCCATGGACATTTGTAAGGTTTCTAGAGGGCCACCTAGAGATGAAAATTATCCGCAGTCGTGGCTTGAGGTGGAGGGGTTAAATCGTAGATGCGGCACCTAAAGCCTATTGTACTTCAAAATATAGTGGGTTAGGAGATGAGTAAGTTATAAGAAGGGAACGTGGGGAAGGGGAGGGGTAGTTGAGAAGCACTGAGAATAGGGGGGGACATAAATGTCAGGCCAACTTTAAAATTATTTTATTTAACTTACTAATGCAAATAATTGAATTTTTATTTATGAACATAACGGGTCTACAAAGGTTCGCTTTCAATGGTTTCTTTACTACTTTTTTCAGCACCACATCTTACTAACCGTTCGGGTTGTACGCCTATGTATTAATTACGCTAATGGGTTAGGGATGAATAAATTTGAATTTAGATAAACTGTACCAGTGAGAGTGAAAAACTAGGAAAAACCACCTTCATTGTACCCGACCGGAATCAAACACCGATCTCCCCATAATCGGCGGATAAACGTTGACATTTGGGATATATATATATATNATATATATATATATATCGATTACATTAGTTCCATTTAATGAGTTGGAATTATCTTACAGAAATAATAATTGAAAATTTTCCTTCTCTAGGGCCACCACACGACAAAAATATAAATGTACTATATTATGTACTTTTTTACACAAAAATAAGTTTATTAGTCATATAATTATATAACTTTGGTACACAAAGAAAGTAAGCAAATAAACTCTTAATATGGCATAGCAAATAAATTTAAATGTAATCAGTCATGTTGCTTCTTAGCCTACCTAAATGTTGTTTAGTAACTACTCAAACTGTTATCGTTAATGGGATGTATGCAACTGTCCGCACAAATTGACGTCGCGTAGTTTGCTCCAGGGTAAGTTAAGTGTACATTCACTTTATATACATTGAATGAGTATCGTCAGATGCATGTACAGTCACTTCCATGATTTTGCTAGGAAGCCCGTTTTGGAAGGCGTTATTTCCTACAAGAACCCTATTGTGTAATAGTAATAATCTATTGCATCCCCCCCCCCTTTATGGAAGTGTTTATTTTGTGTTTGCCCCGACTATAGTTGGAAGATCAAAGCCACGTGCGTTGGCAAGTCCAACCCCGCACATCTACTACACACATGGGCATGGTGACTGTACTTGCTCGCAAGAACGCATCACGTGTACATTGATTGTACATGTGACATCATATGTTAATACGTGGCTCACTAGCAGCTCAGATGACGATAGAAGATATAAGGTCACTGGTGTTTAAGGGTGACACCTCCGTCAGCGAGAAATTGCCGCACCAACATTCAGTTATAACGAAATATTTAATTCTACCATGCGTTCTTTCAAAACATGGTTCACGCCCAAATAAATTCGAAAGATTCTCGCAGGGCTCTTTTTTCTTGACAGCCCTACAGTTTTAGTTTTATTTATAGAAATACAGTCTTCCTTCTAATAGTTATGGTGCGTGCGGGGCTGGCTGTGAAGAATAAGGTTTGCTGTCTCTGGGATAAATTAGTTTGTAAGTTTTGTGCTTATATAACATTTTTAAAGTGTACGTTAAATTAAATATCTCCTCCATTAAAATAAAAACTTACCATTCAGAAGTCTCGCAAGAAATATTTGTTTTTCTGCTACACTAGATACCTCAAAGGGAACAAGAGCGTTTGGTCCATTCAAAAAAATAAATATATTGTTTTGGAGAAGTTATTCCCGGGGGGGTTTACGACCAGCCAGTCTGGGAGGGGAAAACCATGTCCTGCACGTGTTTTGGTTGGAAAAGGAAAACAACGGGAGCAATAGAAGAGAAAGTTCGCTGCTGACAACACATTGGTAAATGGTGGTAAAAACTTCCCTTCTTTTACCATTTAGTTTTCACTACTAGACCGCCTTCCCCCCCAGCCCTCAGCTCTGCGGGGGTAGCGCTATAACATGAAACTGGATGGTATTACAAGGTCGGGGGGTTAGGGGGGGGGGCTTAAACTGAGACTTTACTCCCGAAACGTTCGACACGGCGATAAAAAAATATTCTTGTCCTGAAATAGATGTAAAAAAATATTTATTTTTTAAGCTGATCGGTCCACTATTACCGGTAGCAAAAAGTGATCACCTTTTTAAACCTCCCTGTAAGCAAGCCACTTTTTGTGTCCTAAAAAATAAGTTAAAAATACCAATACAGTATTATAATTTGACTTTAAATATAATGGCATCCTCCACTTTGTCCAGTATGTATATCCATGGGTCTTGGGTTAGAATTAGTAAGGGCCTAAAAATATATATTATTGTGGAATTGTGTTTTGTTTAAAATAATTTTTACTCAAGTGATAAAATAGCAGTCTGGGGTCTGGTTGTTAGGAGTATCTTAGAATGAAGCTCAGATAGGATGCCAATAAACTGCGCAGGTATTAAATGCTTGGAAACAAAAACATGCTGGGCTGGGTTCACAATTGAAAAAATTAAGAGTTAACATATGCGTTAAGACAATTGAAACATCTTATTATGTACCAGTTCATAATAGGTTATGCTTAAGTCGAGTGTGGTGTAGTAGTTACTTAAGACAGTTTAAGATATACAAATATTGTATAATCTTATTGTAAAGTTGAGGGGAACGTAAATTAAGGTCCATATGTTTACTTTCTCTTGACCCTCAGAGAGAGAGAGAGAAGTATTGTGATCTTAAAAACAAAATCGAACTCGAGATTTTGATAAATGTCGACGTTTTATGAGCCCCTAAAATCGATAAAAAAAATGTCCGCAATACCGTCTGCAGGGGCGGCCCGAGGTAAATTTTGCGCTCGGGTATGATTGCCTTTTGGCACCCTCTTATATAACGGGGGATAATAGGATATTATGAAGATAATCACCAAAACTAACTACTCTAAATCTAACGTAGCCTGGTCATGATAAGAAAAAAAAACCAGGTGAGGACCGATCCCAATAACTTCTAATGGCATCCAATTAAAAAAAAATTGGAAGACCACTTCTAATAACCCCAAGAGGCATCTAAATTTCGAATAGAATAAAATAAATAAAGACAGGTGAAAAACATTCTATATTGCTTCTAGATCATTCCAAATTTCAAAAAAAAATCTGGGTACCACTTAAAATATCTTTTGGGCGCTTACAATTTATTTTTAAAAAATTCAAAGGAGGTCTACTCCAAATATCCACTAAAAGTATCTAAATTTCAAAATATTTTAGAGAAGCACTATTCTAAATAGCTGTTAAAAGAATATGATTTTCAAAAATTCTTCAAACGAAGACCACTCCGAATACCACCTAGGACAAAGACAAATAGTATATCCAGACACTCATTTTCTAGGATAAAATAGTTGGACTCCTTTTGCAAGCTTGAGTTCTTCACCACTAGGATCGCTACGTTCAGTCCTGTCGTCACCCTGCAGTGACACTAGCGAAGCCCAATGTTGAAGGACTCAAGCTTGCAAAAGGCGCTCAGCAAAACCCCCTTAAGGTTGAGAGTCTGTTTCTATCATTTGTCTGTGTCCTAGGAGCACCTAATTTTCTAACCTTAACTGGAGAAGAGGGGGTAGAAAGTCAAGATATTTTTTTAGGTTCTTGTTCCCCCTCCCCCTCTCACACAAATAAAGTTCCACCACTATTGTATAAAGCAACAATAGTCTTGATTCTTAGGGTTTAATGGTAAGTCTTAATACCATGTTATAACCTTACGGTTTTGGACCCACCCCCCTTCCCCCAATTAAATTTCCCCTACGCCCATGCCAAACCTAGCAACTTCAAACCTAACGTAGCCTGGGTGAGATATGAAAATATTCTGAAGAGTAAACTCCATAAATGTTTATCATAGAGTAGTACCGTTTCACTGCGATATTGTATGAAGATGGTTAGTATTACTAAGAAAACTATTAGAGCTTGTTATGAAGACAATGCTCTCCTCTTTAATTTTGATGTAATGAATGGTTTAAGAGATTATTTCAATATACGGTTTTAAGAAGCTATTTTTGAAGGTGGCGGATGTAAAATGACTTTTTAGGAGCGTCACTATATCCCATTTTATTCGCCACAAAAAAAACACTATACCACTATGTCAAATACAGTGTCAAAAAGTGAATGAGTGTTATGCTTAGCAACCTCACTATTAGGCCCAGGTTACGTTAGGTTTGGGGTTGTGAGGTTTTGGAATTATTTCCGTATCGTTTCCAAGCTATGTTAGGTTAGGTTAGGTTGATACTCTGTTTGGCGCCCCCTTCGAGCTGACGCCCCGGGAAGCCACCCGGCTCACCCAGCCCTTAAGCCGCCTCTGACCGTCTGTGTCTCGGCCTTGATTCTAAAACATAGTTCCGATCGGGTTGAAACTTAGTCTTTGGGCTTTGATAAGGTTCCCTCGAGGGGTTCTTGGAACTCTATATCCAACCCTAAAATTAAGGGTAGTTTACTGAAGGAATAGAAAAAAAAAGGGGGGGGGGATCGATTACCTCCAAATCCACTCTAACAATTTTGATTATTTTTTTAATATCTTGGAATTGTTTAACATTGCAAATAAATTTACAACCCTCATTTTTCTATGAAAATAATTTTAAGGGTACTTTAGATCAGCAGAAAATTTCCAATTTTGAGCATATCTCCGCGACCATTTGGGATACGAAATAACTTATCATTGTAAAGTTGTATAGTAGTACTATTCAAAATTAAAATATTTTATTTGGAATATATTTTTATAAAACCAATAGTTTCTGAGCTATAAGCAAATATATGTATGCACTTTTTTATGGAACTCTTTGACAATTGGAATTGATTACTGTGAACTGGTGCACAGAGATGTTCCTCTTTTCTCTATGTTTCTGCTACAATGTGTATTGCCCCGTTTATTGAATCTTACGAGTTTTTAGTAAATGTATCTAGATATTAGGATAAAAGAGAGAATTGTTATGATAAAAAAACTGTCTGTCCACAATAGAAAAATATCACTTCGGTAGATAGGGCTAGTATAATTTTCTTAGCATATTAATCTCAACTTAAAAAAAAATCCCATAATTTGAACCGAATTTTTTCTCGTAATTAAAAAAGTTCATGTTTCAATTCCATTATGCTCATGACAAATATTTAAAAACTGTTGAAACTACTAGGCCTATAAGATTTGTCAAAAATTAAGTTAAACATTTCTACTGACGCGTTTGTTTAAATTAGAGCTATAGAGACTGAAAAAAATATTGAGCTCGCGTTTCCTTCTATCCCACCTTAAATGATAAATATAAATGTTTATTGTTTATTATAATATTTTAATAACCACATTAAAATGACGTGACGCTTTTATAATTTCCGAAAGAGGGTTCTTCATTGGTATTTATGATTTTCCAGACTTGTCCTATTAGATTTTAATTATAAATCATAAAATTCAAAACCAATTCTAGGACGCTGCCTATAGAAGTGCTGAGATGTTTGCCAGAAGTCTTGTCTTATTTTTTATTATTATAGTATTAATATTTCACTGTGTACACCTCATATGAATGTCTAGTTATACACAGTTTCATCCCCATTCATTACATTATTTTACCTTAGCAATGGTAAGCAAAAAAAGCATAAAATAGCAATTTCGACCCCTTATAACTCGTGAACTGTAATGATGTGAAATCACCGAATCTTTAACAATTCTAGCTTACACGTCTTGCGCAATAAAATGTTGTTGGTCGAATGACCGTAAGAAGTGGTTTATTTCAAAATATGGCTCACACCAAAATTCACGAGAAAGTTACCAGCTTATAATAAAAAAACGTTAGATTTTTAAGTTTTATAGCTTAAAAAAGCATAGGAGAAAAAGTTAAATTGGTCCTGTAAGTAGGTGGCGGTAACCCTTAACGCGTAAACGCGTGCACCTTTTGATTTCTCGATCGTGAAACAAGCTTAACCTCTCCCCTCCTTTTGGTGCGTGTAACTTGAGAAGCCATTGCCTAATTTGTTTACATCTACGAAACTTGTAAAGCTATTAGTCCTATTACACAGGTCCCTTCCTTCACAGACAAAGATCAAATAAAACCTAGAAAATATTTCAAACATTTACACAGTTATGTTTGAAGCAGACATCAAGACAAGAGGGAGTAAAAAAAAAAACTTCTCAGAATATAAATCATGACAAAAATACGGTCAGTATGATGGCATCGCGAGCATAAAAGTGGCCACAGTGATTCATTCGCAAATATATCCAGATTAACTTGGATAACACTTAACAACACTTCAAAGGTCAGAAACGTTGGGACAAAAACCTCTTTTCCGGTAACACTCGAAGGGAAAAAAAGACGCAAGCACCCATTCTGTAAATTTATTACAGATTCATTTTAAAATAGAATCCATGTTTTATATCAAGCCTCAGTTTATTGACCAAAAAAGTTACACAATATGTAATTTATTGTAGCTCGCGTTTCTTAAAATTAAAATTTTGAACAAAAAGGTTACAAAGAGGTTGGGGTAAGAAGATTAATTAAAAGGGAAAACATCAGAACACACCCCTAAACGAGGATATAAAACCACAGAGTACCCATCCAGGGTTCAAACTTGATCTATTATTGTCTTACAACATGTAATAAAACTAATTCTAGTAGCTGAAATTTGTTTAAACAGATTAATTAGAACTAAATGGAAGGAGCTGTTACTATGGTAAGAACTAGGAATGCTGCCCTCCGCTAACACTCAAGCCACTTTTAGGGGTATATATAAAGTGTAATTTCTAAAAACACAACATTGTACTAGAACACGACTTACAAATCAGTTTAAGGCAGCCCCCTGGGCCAGCAAGAAAGTATCAATCGATGTCAGACCACATGGATTAAAATATAATGGTTGGCATCGTTTTCTTTAACTACTTCTCTATTATGTCCACGCTTATACTATCCTTCGCCCTTCACATACAACCACCCTTTGTCATATCAATAGGAAAAAGGAGAAAGAAAACTAATAAACTTCTTATTTCAAGGTAAAGAGGAAAGATCGCTGCTAGTTCTAAAATATCTTAAGATATTCTGTTGTGAGCCTGTATAGCAAATTATTGGATTTGTTATAGAGAGGCTAAATATCCTTTTTTACATCAAGCCTAGTCTCATAGCTCTCCAATTATGAACAGTCGTTGAAAATGAGCTATTTTACATTTTCACACATTTTTTTTTCTATTATAAAACTCAAAATATATTTGCGTGAACCATATTTTGAAATAACACATCATAAAATTGAATGTTGCGTTCAAGCAGAACGTTTGCGTGGCAATTTTTCGATTATGGAGGTGGCCCCCTTAACCCTTACTATCACAAGTGTCATGAGTTTGATACGAATACTAAATTAATTCCATACCTGGAATAGAACGAGGGACCCCGAGGTCTGCAATATACCTGTCTCTCTAACCCCCACGCGAGATGGCATGAACTTTGGTTGCAGCCTATAATGAGAACACGTAATTAAGGATGTTTCAGTAAAAAAATGTGGTCAACATTGATGGCATTTTACTAAATATTTATTATTTTATCGGTATTGATACTATCTATCAAAAGCGACAACTGCAGATCTCATGACTTGATGTATGAATAAATATATTATTTTATTTTTTCAACTGCATCTTACTATCCGTCAGGTATGTATGCATATCTATTCCACTTCTCGGGTAGATATGATGAAAGTAAAATTGAGATTAAATGTACCAGTTTTGCGTGGGAGAGTGGATAACTATTTATAAAAATCTGACCTCAATAAACTCTACTGGGATTCGAAATCCGGACACTCCACCACCAGTGAGTCTGACATTTAGTCCACGTGGCCACTGATGTGGGTAATATATTAAGACAGTTCTTCCTATGAATAAACTGATAAAAACATGAACTTGGCCTTGCACAGAGTTCAGAACGCAAAGACCATCTGGCGTGAGTCGACCCGAGCAAGTGTGGTCAGTTGACCGCTTCTAGTCCGCGTCACATGTCTCTCTCTAGGCCAGGTTTCATCATTTGTCCCACACATGGAGGGCAGGGGAGTGTGTTACGCAAAGGTCACACACTGGCCTATACGACTGACGTAGTGGGATATGCTACTCTTTATTTACTTTACAATTATACGTTTATCCTAAGGGTTTTTTTAACGACCAATAGGGTGGAATTTAATATTAGGATTGAGGGTAGTAAATGGGGAAAAGTGAGTTGAGTTGAGAATTTCTTAAAATAGTATTTTCTCGTTAAATTATATACATATATTCTCCCTCTTGAATGGTCATTATAGTAACTTTTTCTTAGCTGTTAGGTTTAGCCTCAAGTCCTGACTCAGCCCTGTCCTCAGACAACAAATTAAAATAAACTCTTGTATAGCAATCTCAATTAAGATGGTACTGTAGGTCACAGAGTCACATTCTTACTGCTCTCCTACAGACACACGCGAAAAAAAAAAATTCCAAGCGAGAGAGTAATCTATTCTTTGATGTTGCTAATCTTTCAGGTCCATGAAACAAAATATCAAGTTGAAAACTAGGGGCTGTAATATTATAGTCTAGTCTCGGGAGTCCACGAATCTTTAACAAACAGGGGTTGGGATGAAGGATGTCAGAATTAGTATTTAGTTGAGAGTCGTGGACGTCAGAAAATCCCCCATTTGAATTACACTTTTTTGTTATTCACATACTAGGATATTGGTTGACTCCAGAGACAAGAATGAGGGTCAAACTCACTTCGATGGCCGCACAGTTTAAGACGATACGCTGTGGACTAGACCACCGATTACGGTCTCGGTCGGGTTTATTGAGGGTGGTTTTTCCAAAATGGTTTTTCACTCTCATATGTAGTCTATACTCAAGCGTCAGTCAATCCTTAATTCAACCTGAACTGCTTTTTCTTTTAGCACCACGTCTTACTACCCGTTCGGGTTATACGCCTATGTAACAATTACACTAATGAGTTAGGGATTTGGAAAGCTTAATTTAGAAGAAATGCACCCGTATTTGCGTGTAGGCCAAGTAGAAAATCCCCCTCAGTGCACCCGATCTCCCCATTTTCAGCAGTTTAGTCCAACACAAAAGTAGTGCGTTAACCACGTGGCCACAGAAGTGGGTAACTGCTCGTTATTCCCATAGTGGGAAAGTGGTTGACTCCAGAGACAAGACTTAATTTAAATAAGACCCTAAAAATGCGGTGGACGGGATAAATATGAACTCCTGTCCCCTTACCCAACACGACTAGCCTGTTATACAGCCCCGCCACTCACGATGGTGGAGATAGAACAAAGACCACTCCGCTGAGGCCACGATTTATGGGGGAATGAAAACGAGGCAGGAACGTAGAGATTACACTCTGTAATAGTTTGCAGCCGGCATTTTAATGGCAGATGACTTGTTACAAGACACTTTGCAACACAAACCACCTTTTATACCGAGGAACTCGAACGAGTTGCACATGAGGTAAAAAACAACAACATACAATGAATACATACAAATCTAAGAATGCACCAGAACAGACAAGAAAACTTGCGCAGCATCTTAAAAAGGTGCTCTCATCCATCGCCAAGGAGAAAATCCTTTTAAAAAAATGGATCGCTGTTTGATGCCCTTTCGGACTATACTCATACTTAATCTGGTGGGATAAGGAAGAGGGAGCTATAATTTTGAAGAAATATGTCAGTATATGCCTGAATCTGCCAGTGTCAACGAATTTGGTATAAAAGAGAACGAACAGTTTATAGAAATTTCAACAAACAATGATTTTAAAACAATATTTCAGGAAAGATTACAAAATTTCTGATTAAAATATCCCTGAAATGATGAATCAAACTTTGAAATTTTTTACGCATTCCACAAAAATATATCTTTGTGAGCATACTTTTTTAATGGTATGTTGCTACAAAGAATAAATTTAGAAACCGGAATATAGAAGATGATCTGCACTTACAGATGACAACCGTAACTCCAAATATTGAACCATTTTATTATCAAAAGGCGATTCCAGATTCTCCCATTCGCGCTGCACGTCCTGCGTAATATGCAAGATTTTCCTAAAAATGTCTTGTGATGAGTACCGGGTATATGTAACTCATCCTTATATAACCTCCTCCAATCTCCATCCCTCTTCCTAAGAACCTTGTTTATGAACTCCCTAAAAAAAATTATCGTATGAAGAAATTTACTACGTTTCGCACCCATAGAGAACCACCGGTAAAATTATTGTTTTGTATATTCTGAGTTTTATATTCCTGGACAGCAGGAGAGATATTGTGTGAGGATTCCAGAATATATTTTTATAGTGCAAGGGCTCCTTCGGTCTAAAAAGTTTGTGAACCATTGTTCTAGCCCACCTTTGCAAGAATGACGCCTTAGACAATGCAACCAACGATGCAGCTATGCTAATTATTGAATGGTACATTGGCTCACCACGTGTCTCGTTTAAAATAAACATAACATGCCTGAGTAGAACATATTTGTTAAGCTATGAGACTAAGTTTGATGAAAAAGGGCTCTATATCTAGCATGTCCTTAAAAACAATAATTTTTAATAGGCTCACAAGAGAAAATGTTAAGGTATTTAAGGACAGGCAGCAAGTTTTCCTCTTTACCTTTAGATAATAAGTTTTCATTGTTTTCTTTCCCTTCTTTTGTATTAACGTGCTCAAGGGTAATTGAAGGCGAAGGGCAAAGGGAATTAAGAGCTTAAACAAAATAGAAACGTAGTTTAAAAAACCCAACACACAGACCAAAGTATTTTAGGCCGTGTAGCCTGACATCGATTTATACTTTTTTGCAGACCAAGTCGGTCACCTTAACTTTTAGCTCTACCTGTGCTGTGAGTTAGTCCAAATTAAAACAAAAACTTATTACTTTAAGGTGTATATTACTTACCCCTCATCCACACTATAAAGTAACACGCTTACCTTGCATTATTTCATTATGGTAGAGCATATAAGATAGAGGTCATAGTATAATACGTCAAGGTAAAGGTAAACGGGGTGTACGATTTGAATGACAACTGATTACCTTCTTCGACTCCAATCAATTAGTTGGAAATGGTTGTCCCCGAAAATGCCAAGAAAAAAGGTATCACATTAACCTAGGGCAGGGGTAGGCCGCCTTTATTGGGTCCCAATAGAGTTATAAATATATCGAAAGTCTCATGATCACCCAACGTTTCTCTAATATACCTTGCCTTGGCCTTTTTATGTACAGTCGCCCCATGGCTTCTTTGGTGCTGAGTGACAGTTCACAGCTGACAGTTGACGGCTTTTAAAAGCTACCAGACGAAATTATGTATCCCTACGCCGAACCATATGATCTGCAAATATATGTGTTTAGCAGCTGTCACTTCTGACAGTCAGCACCAAAGAAGCCATGGGGCTACTGTATGTACTGTACATTTATTCAATCTTTCTTCAATTAGACCTACTATTGCTCTCCCAGCACTCGATTGAGATTCGAACTTTCATCTCCCCATCATCGGCAGTCTAGTTTGCCACGAAAGTAGCGCGTTAGAGAATGTGGCTATAGAAGCGTATTTGAAAGTACTCGATAACCTGTATTTACGAATTTAAAATACTCAAATATCGACTTTTATTAACGATGTGGTTTTCTTAGACGATCGACCGGTTCAAGCCTTGTGCTTGGGGAACAATTAATATGAGTAGGTCGGATGCTAAGTATTGTCCAGAAAGGACGGGAAACCACAATGTTGAAAAACAACTCCTAGACACCAATGCACGGGGGATTGAGCCCCATGGAACTATCCGAGACAGGGCAGCGAAGAAACAGCATAGCGTCTAAGACATCAGAAATCACGGCGCGATTTGCAACATCAAGTACCTTCACTACCTTGTGCCGCGAGTCGTGACCGGCCGCTGTTGCCACACCACTCCTCCCCCCCTTTTTTTACTTGCGTGCGATGTTGCCAATACGTATGAAAGCTATTGCCCTGTTCCACTGGCTCACTCGGCACTAGAGGAAATACATAGGGG
>CABFVX010002025.1:81409-96762 GCA_902151425.1 Timema shepardi
GTCAGAATTCATCCTATGTGAGGTTTTGAATCAAGGTTTATAGTGAGATTTAAAAAAAACTTGTCAGAAAAGAAATATATTATATTAATAATAAAATTTCACTTATATTTTATTTACTTATGATGTGTTACACCACATTTTCACATAATATAAGATTTCATTTCACTCGCTTTATTATCAAGCCTTATGTCTAAAAATAATCTAATTTACCAAATCATACAAAAATATGTGATTAAACAGTATGGTTAAGGTGGCGTAATGGAAAATCTTTACAATCCCTTACGTCAGGGAAAAGGGGGGGCGGGGGAGGGGCACGAGTGGGAGTGGATGAAAATCCCGAAAAAAAAAAGAGCTTTACATAATTTAAGGACGGCCTCTTATCAAAAGTTCTACACTTCACATTTGGTAAGAAAATGCGTCGCGCTTTATTATTTATTAGTGTTTTATATAGGTAGGTCTCCATTATATTGCTACTAAGAATATTTAGAAGAACTTTTGAGCCTTACATATTACAAAACCCATTTAATTGAGCCAGACATCATGTTTTATATTTGTTTGTAAAAAATTTTATAAAGTAATTATTTATATTACAACGTTTCAACTTTACTCAAAACAAAAATGTTTTCTTTAAACATTTCTTAATAAACGTATTAATGAGGACAATAATCATCCCTTGAGCACGCGAACCTATTAAAAGTATTTTTAAGTATTACGCAACACTTCACTACCTTACAAGGGTCATTGTCATTTCCAAGATTAATTATTAGAGTGTTTGCGCGCACCATCTGTTGGCGGGACTAGCAACTACCTCAACGGTAGTCTTTACAAAAGCAACTAGAGAGCGCTACAGGCTGTAGTAGCAGTGTTTGTTTGTCCTTTACTCCTATGACATTGAAACGCGTGAGCACCGGTTGAACTAAATCAATATTAAGGTCAACATCAACACCAACTAAGGCCTTGAATTATTGCATTATAGGTGTAACTGGAGTATAGTACTAAATTATAATTTCATGATAAAACATGCAATTGGGTTTTATCACCGTCTATCCATCAATGTTATATTGGCTATATATACTTTCTAAACTTAGTTTGGGTGTTTACAGTGTGTATCTTTAAATAATCCGACGAATCAAGACTACGAGCTTAAAAATGAATGTACATTCCTGGATTGAAGAATAACGATAAGAGGAGTGGAAATCGGGAAAATTCATGTTACTACTCGGTCAATAAGTGGTTTACATTTCGCCTCCATTCAAGAAATCTAAAACTCAGGATAGATAAAACCGTGTTTTTTTTAGCATCGTGTTTTACTAGCCGTTTAGGTTATACGCCTATGTACTAATTACACTAATATGTTAAGGATGAGGTATGATCATCACTAGAATTTTTTTAGGATAGTAAAGTCTAGTCGATTATGGTGGGCAAGACATCCAGCACGAATGAGAGAATCTAGAACCATTTACAGTGTATTTATTGGAAAACCCAATGGGAAGAGACTATATTAGGAATACCTAAAAGCAGATGGGAAGATATTATTAGAATGGACCTGAAAGAGATAGGGTGTTTTCAAATACCAACATGAGAAACGGGAGGGGAAAGGGAAGGGGGGGATGGTTCAAGCTAGGCTCACTTAGTCAGTCCCAAACCGACTAGGCCAGTGGGATTTCATTCGAGCGATATTACGTAAGATTCTGCTAACCAAGTACGAGAAACGTCCCTGAGTGACACCTGCCAATGTCGTGTAACGTGTAAGAGGAAATGTCCAGTCCTAGGAGGGGCGTTGACACCTGGCCCGACAAGCCCCACCCACTCACTTGGCGGCGTGACCTTGAGAAGGCAGAAAGTGACACGGTGTGTGCAATATCACTTTTTAGACGCCTTCTGGAAGCAATGAGTTAGACCAGGGATGTCCAAATTGAAGTTAACTAAGGGCCACGTGGAAATTATGCCAATACAATATAAATAATGGGTTTTTTAGTTGATATTCTTAAACAAAAAATCCGTATAGAACCGCGTCTTACTAGCCGTTTGGATTACACGCCTATGTACTAATTATTCTAACGTGTTATAGATGAGAAGTATGACTTTAAAATTGAGTGTACCCTTATTTGAATGGAGAGAGAGAGAGAGAGAGAGAGAGAGAGAAACCATTTAGGTAAAACCCACCTTCAGTACAACACACCGGGATCGAACCACGATCTCCCTGCCATCGGCAGTCTAGTCTATTGCGAGAGTGACGCCTTAGACCATGCGATCACTAGAACAGGTGTGTACGCATATTAATTACGCTAATGATATAGGGATGAGGACGGAAGAAGAGTGGAAATGAACCCGTATTTGCGAAGAGGTACAGTGGGAAGCAAAAAACACTATTAGTGCAACCGACTGAAATTCGAACCCTGACCTACCCGTAACTGACACAAAATGCAGCCGGTAATTACAATGATCGAAAAACATGTTTTCAAAACTGACAAATTTAATGTAGTTTTTAGTGATTATGATTTGGAACACACACACACACACATAAAAATGTGCCACATTTGAAGGCAAACACGTATGCGCACCACACATAAGGTTTTGCAAAGTAATGGATATATTTTTTGAACGCAAAAATCCGATTAAAAGATTTATTATTTATAATCGTATAGTAATGTCGTTATGATATTATAGTACGACTACGTGGTAACAAAGGGAGCGTGGTCGCATCATAGCGCAAGGTCGACACGTGTATTGATCCGCCCACAGCTCCAAGCTAGATAGATACACACGTGGAACAGAGGGCGTTATCACCATCATCATCAGCCACGAAGCTCATCCCTGGTGACTCTTACCGGAGTACCTAACATGCACTTTATAAATACAACCAACAAGCGACTTACCAACTTAACCTAGAACAGCACCCAGGGAATAGAAAGACCTGCTATGTGGGCCAACATTTCAATTTCATATGCACGTCTTACATTATTCACCCGCTGTGGTCAAGTTTGTAAAGTCCAAATTTTTTAAAAAGGCCTTATATGACAGCTAGTAAATGCTATTAGATCTACTTTCACGTATTCATACGTAAAGTCACGTGATCTTCACCTACCACTTTTGATATATATTATCAATACCTTTAAAATAACACTTAGATTTACAAATATAAAAAACGAGCTAACATAAGACTTATTAAATAAGTAATATAAGGGGAAAGGATAAGGAAGATAACTTGAGAAGACATTCACCCACATTGGCGCAGATAAAAGACGAGAAAACCATAATCAACACCACACGTGGAAGAACCACCCCTCAGTGTTCTCGTCGGAGATTCGATCCCTGGGCTCTCCATCAAAGTGTAACGGGAATACAAACTTTCTACCACCGCTAAAGTACATATCATCCGGATGTTCAGTGATTCACTGTGTTGTGTTTACTGTTCTCTGTTTGATAATCAATTTATAGGTCATACGCGATAAAAATTAATATAAACTTATGCTAAAAAAAGAAGAAGAAAAAAGATATGCGCACGTCGAGTCTCAACACGCTTCCTTGTTTAGTTTGCATAGTTTGCGTTCTGAAGTTAAGTGAGGGGGGGAGGTAGGGGGAGGGTGAACGGATGAGATTCTATGATAAGTGCTGTTGAAAGGTTCTGCTCTGAATACGTTAAAAAAAAAGCTTTAGAACTTTATAGTTTAATTTTTACTGAAATAAATACAAAATTATTGTATGTATCTTTATAAATAGTTCAACAAATGGTTCTTTTATCTATAGCTGGATTTGCACAGGATGAGTTCAAAAAGCTATATAGTTGTATTGGAATAAAAAAATCTTATTTGACAATATTAAAAAATACTGTAAAGTCTGTTCAGCATAGGAATTGTTTTCTGAAAGGCCTTTTTCCCTACCAGAAATATATTATATAGTAGGATATTGGTAGGAAAAAAGACCTTCCAAAGAGTAATTCCTACCGTGAATGGAGTAGAGGCTGTAGTAAGACCGGCCTAGTAAGGGCAAGAACCTTATTGAACAATTTTAAATGTGATGGAATTGAAGAAACTTTATCTGATCATTCGAAAAGTAAATTAAATATAGTTTTAAATTTGATACTCCTAGACAAATACTCTGCATCGCCCACCCTTGACAGATGTTGTCCATTCAATTTTAGCGAAAATATTGTAAACTTGATTTTGTTTGTTTTTCGAACTGTATAGAAAGTAGAAGTGTTTGTTCGAAAAGGGAGGGTTTACAGGAGGAGCACGCACTACGATCATGAGTAGATGCGTCAGGAATCGATCGATACGCTCTCTGCTTCCACGTGGCAGCGACGAACCACCCGCACTGGCTACGTCACTACTTCCCTATCCCGCGCCCCCATCCCATCCCGCAAGCTTGTGACGTCACGCGAACCAGCCCGTCCTGTTCCCTCATACTTCAAACTATCGTTAATGGCAAATATATTATGCGGAAGTTTGCTTGCTCAAAATCCCAGTGCGTACATACGAACATTTTCTGTAAAATTTTCAACAAAAACATTTTTTAAAGCATTCCATGGTAAGATTTCATGAAAGAATTGTTATCATTGAGTCCTTGGAGAAGGGAATATATTCTAAAAGGTTTTGTTTAAATTTTTTAGTACATTTTCTGGAAAATTTTCCTGTAAGAATTTTAGGTAATTGATTTGCAATCGTTTGATTATATTAATGAAGTATTAACATAATCGGTCTTCAGCAGATCGGGGAATCCCGACGTTAATGACACCACCATGCGCTGTAATCAATACGCGAGTGTGAGAGAGAATTGTTATCGATGCTTTATTGGAACGCACTTGATTATGTTTCTAGTGTTAGAATTTTCTGAGGTGACCTGGCGGTCTAGGGGTAAGATGTCGGACTTCTTTGCGGGGGTCCGGGTGCGTATTAACATTCCCTAACTCAGTACAGAGCACCACGCATTCTGAGCGATATGATTGGCCGCGCTGTTTCCCTCTCTTCCCCTTACGCTCCCTTTCTCCTCCCACACGCTGTGTCAGGTTGAGGAGTTTAAGAACATAGTAGTTATTAAAAGTGTGCGGAAGTGTGGGAAATCGCATTTATACTGTATCAAACAAGCATTAGAATTCCCCAAAGAAGAGAGTGACAAAACTAAACAAGAATTGAACAGTCAGCTAGCGCGTATAATAGAACTCACTAAAGACTGCAGTGTTTCACACAGGCATACAAAAAACATTATTAAAAAATTAAAGTATGTTGAAACAAAAGAACAAGCTACTGACACTTTGATACGAATGAGCTATTGCTTAAACAAGTCAAGAACTTCATATATCAAAGTTCAGCCAACTTCATTGTCACGTGGAAGACAAAGCGTTAAGCGCGGGTCTAAAAGAATTTCCGCTGGGCGACCCTCTTCTAAAGAGCCTTTATTAAAAAGCCATAAAAGAAAGCGATCTTTGTGTAGCAGTGTTCGTCAAAATGTATCACATATTAAAAAACATTAGTAATGTTCATTTTCTGTGCTCTACTATGTATATATTTTGTAGCACCACGTCTTACTACCCGTTCGGGTTATACACATATGCTCTAATTACGATAATGGGTTAGGGATGATGGTGTAGGTGTAATCCAGAGGAAGTGCGCTCAAATTTGCGTGGATAGAGTGGGGGAAACCATTTTGTAAAACCACTATCAGTGCACCCTACCGGGATTTAACCCCGGTCTCCCCGCCTTCGGCAGTCTTGTTTAACACGAGACTAGCGCGTTGTACCGTGCAGCCTGTGTTCTAATATAGTCTACTATATATATTTTCAGAAGCCTACATCAAGTAATGTTATCTGTAGCTTTCACTTTTGATAGATAGTATCAATACCTGTAAAATAACACAAATAATATAGTAAAATGCTATCACTGTTGGCCGAAGGGAAATATGTTTGAATTTTCTCTACTGTTGTTTAAACCTTTCTAAAGTGTATTTAAATGTGTTTTTATTATTTTGTAACTATTTATTAGGTTTGAACCTTTTCTTAAAGTGTATTTAAATATTTTTATTATTATTATTTTGTAACTGCTTATTATATTTGAGCCTTTTCTCTAAGTATATCCAAATATTTTTTATTATTATTTATTTTATTTTTATAAAATATTGTTCATATATTAAAATGCTTACGTCATCATCTTATTATTAATTATCATCCTATTAAAAACATAAATTTCTTTTATATGCAGCGTTCTCTCTTTCACCTTAGAGATTGGCGGTATATGTGGCGCAACACTTATGCCTTTGTTGCGCTTGGTGAGTGACCGCTGTTTGAAGGCCGCGCTAAGACCTAGGACCAATCATATCGCTCAGAATGCGTGGTGCTCTGTACTGGGTTAGGGAATGTTAATACGCGGTCCGGGTTCAAACCTCGGTCCCGGCACAGATTTATCTAATTGCCAAACCCTTCCTCCACCCCTGACAAGACTTGTATTAATCACAACTTGTGAATGTGTGGAATATCAAGCCTCCACTGTGGTTCGGATCCCACGTTAAACTGTAGGTCCTCCATTTCATCTCACAATCACCCTGCCATTAAACATGAGCGTAAGTGCGTATAACCCGAACGGGGTGCTAATAATAATAATAATAATAATAATAATAATATAATTTTCTGTACCCATAACAAAAGAAATCCAGTGTTTTAAAGAAATAAATCACGTTTAACGTTTAAAATGAGTTAATTTCGCCCTTTTTTCAATAACTCATATACCGGTACATAGCTAAAAATGTTAAGTGGGAAATGGCGTCAAACCCTGTCGACGCCTTTCATCTATATTTTGGTGTTAGCAGTTTAAAAAAAAAATTACAAACCACTTATTAGCCTACATATTGCGGGACATCTGAATACGTTTCAACTCTTTGGTGTGCTTTTTTTTTAGGTGTTATTGTCACGCTAATGAATGTGTATTGACCAAAAAAAGACTAGCGAGGTAAAGTGCCAATGATGGAGGGATCAGGGCTCGAATCCCGGATGGGTGTAATGAGTTTTTCTAAGTGATTTTTCCCTCTGCCTCCATACAAATGCGGGTACACTTCTTTTAAAATCAAATATTTCTCATCCCTATTACATTATCGTAACCAGGCGTATAACCCGGCTAGGCAGTCAAACGCGGTAATAAGAGAATACATTTATAAATCGACACCAGCTGTCAAAAGTGACAGTTACACACACAACTTTTAAAAGTAAATTTGGAAAAATGTTTTAACCGTAATAAAGGTTTGTTTCCGAGTCTGTATATGTAAGGTAACTGTAGAAGATGAAATACGAGGGCGTAGCCGGTGTGACCTTGAACTAGTGGGGCCACCATCCAACTCGCGACACACACACTCGTGACCCGGCACAATGGCCGCTCTTTCTCTCTCAGCCTCGATCAGAAGCGCTCATTTCCGCCGACGAGACGAGACAAGAGCGATTACTGTTCTTGAGCTATTACCAAAGCCTTGTCCGGATCTAGGTCAGGTACGTAGTCTAGGTCCACTCCCACCATCGACAAGGACGCGTCTACTCGGGAGGTCGACTACCGAGGTTGAAGGGAAACTAAGGAAAACCTGGGTGGCCGCCTCAGGGGCAGGGCACACAAATTTATAAACACAAAATGTAAAAAGATAAATTTAAAAAAACGTTAGTTTCAAGAGGTTCAAGTGAGATTTTAATTATTTGTAGCCCGCTTTAGGGGTCGAATGTTCTAACACGTCACTATCACAATAAACTGGATTGTTGATGACGGGGAGACTGAGGGAGTTTTTTCATAAATGATTTTCCACTCTCTCAACATGCAGATTTGGACACACGACCTATAATTTAAACCCTTTTCATTCCTATTATATTAGCGTAATTAGAATATAAACACATTATCCGAACGAGTAGTAAGACGCGGTGTTCTAAAAATGCTATTTTTAACATTTTAGTTTTTTGTTGAGGAACCATTTGTACTCTTTTAATTAAAAAACTTATCATTAAAATTTAAATAAATAAAAATTTTATTTTATTTAGCACTGAAAATTATAGGGAAGAGAAATTCCCTTATTTTTTTTAGTCAAGAAAATAAGTGGTGTTCCAACAACAACAAAAAGTGTTAAAAAATAATTCAACATTCTAAATGTGGTGTCAAATTTTTATTTCTATAACATTTTGTTTTAAGTTTTCAAACTAAAGTTCGATACATGTTTTTTTTATTATTACTATAATCGGTTTCTAAACGTCTTAAGATGGGAGTGTACCATTTGGGAAAAACTACCTTCCATACACGACCGGGATTTGAACCCCGATCTTCTTGTTATTGTTGTGCAGTCTAGTCTAACACGAGCGTGATTATTATTGAGAAACAGCGTTGTGATCCTTTCGTTGTCGTGCGGTCAATCAATCTCCCCTCAAATATAAGACAAGTTTCTAAACGCTGGTTAGTCGAGGTTGCCACTAGATCCCTCTTACCACAGCACACCACCTCCTGACATAACTGAATGCGAAGAGATGTGGCAACAGTTAATTTAGAGTGAGAGAGAGGCTAAAGCTTTTCTCCACAAGACCCGCAATTCCCTCAGCAATGATATTGGTTTTAGTTCTTATTTATCTCATTAGGGGACAGAACTAAACAGGTCCAAACCCAGTTTTTTTTTGTGGGGGAGAGGAGGTGGGGAGGAATCTGCTTGTGTGGTTCGTGGTGAAGTCACCAACTGAAGATGTCGAGAGTTTTTTTTTTAAAAACAGTTAATCCCTCATGAATAAATTTAAATCATTATAAATTATTCATGATTCAAGTTGGAAAGTAAAATTGTCAACCATCGTAAACAAATAAATAAAACTGCAAAATATGTTAATTTAATTTAAAAATCTCACCTGAAAACGAGAATCGGACCCGGTACTTTTCGCTTATCACACCCAACACTCTTCCACTGAGCTAGCAAAAACTTGTCCGGTATTCAGGGTCAATATTCACTCATAGCTTAGAGCAAACTATATGTATATATTATATTATTATAAACAGAAATACTTTAGACTAGAATTTTTAACGTTGAAATTAACTCTATTTACATCTTAACTGAGTGAACAGACATTTCCCCTCAATTCAGTACGTTACTAAAAGTGTCCCATCCGTGCAGAGTATTGGGGAGAGGGGTCCCCCTGTCCCCCCACTAACGACACCATTGAAACTAATAATCCATATCAGCCTTGGCAACAACCGGCCTCGTGGTGTCAGAGCACCTGGCTAAGAACCTAGGGGTCCCGGGATCCATTCCAGGATTGCACCTTGGATATTTTCCCCGAGAGGGGAATTACCCTAATGGCGGCCAGAGTTTGTTTGGTTAGGCTTATGTTAGGTTTAAGAGTTTCCACTGCTTCCACTCATACTCACTATCACCTCATCTCATCAGGATATGAAAAGTCTAAACAAAAAGCCTTGGCAGTGTATAGTAATGTCCATGCTTTATTATTTAAGCACTGATACATTAAAAAAATATTTGAAAATCCCTGTATTCTACCAATACATCTCCATGAAGCGCGACATATTTATCAAGTGTCCAGTTTTGTTCCGCCCTAGGAGCGAAAGTAAAACATGGCCACGCCACTTCCTGCCTGCACTTGTTCCAATACTGACCGGTAATATATGGCGGCACATGTGTGTGAATGGCGACCTGCTCTCTGTCGGGATAATGTGGGTCAGACTTCACTGGGGGCGGGGAGGGCAGACCTGATATTTAGTGCTGGGCCAACTGTATGTCTGTCTGTCCGGTCGGTTGAAAGGGAAAACTGGGTCAGCTCGTTACGCTTCAGGGAAACTGAAGACACCGGCTCGTCGTCCATCTTAGTTGGCAATATACCATTATTTTATTCATCTGGTTCATTCGGAATAGATCAGTGGTTTTCAACCCGTGGTGCGTGTACCTTCGGGGATTTGGGGTATATTTATAAGAGGTAAGCGAAGATAGTGATAACGGCATTTTATTTTTTACTCCCAAGTTTGCCTAATATGTATCTTATACAAAAAAAACTATGATCTTTGAAACGAGCTCAGGGATCTCATTAGATATGTATCATCCACATCAGTAGCCCGCGCCATTATAGTGTTAAACCGGTTTACCGGAGACGGGGAGATCAGGGTTCGAAGCCCAGTCAGGTGTCCTGACAATGATTTTTAAGAAATGGTTTCACACTCACCCTTCCCTAAATTCAACCTTCTTCATCTCTAATACATTAAGGTAATTAGTACATATACGTATAGCCCAAACGGGTAGTAAGACGCGGTGCTAAAAAAAACTTATTCCCTTATTGAGGTACTGGCAGGGGTACTGGCGATAGGCAGAAGGACAGTCCCCAGTTAGGGCATCTACAAACTAGGCAGCATACCCATAGACAAAATAACCAGCCTAGATCCACTTTTAAATCCTGGCGAATGCTCTCGTTATTTGAACACAGGCTTCTATCGGAGTTAAATTTAATTGCTTGACGGTAGATATAGCACTGGTTCACAATTAGGGCCTGGCTATTTTTTTTACGTAAACCATGCAGTTAGTGTCCGTACACAAGATACAAAGTGATCTTTCCAAGAAGACTATAAAAACACTCATGATTGTAGATGAATGGTCTAAGTCATCATCTGGTTAGCAATTTACCGTATTGGTTGAAAACGATCGGGAGGCTCAGGTCTTAGATGCCATCCGGGTGTACTGATTGAGGCGCGTTTTTTCCTCTAACCGTTCCCTACTCTCTTTTCAAACAAAGGTGGGCGCATTCACATTACATTTTCTAATAAATCCTCCATTGTTTTGTTTTTTTGCCGCTGCGTCTTACTACTGGTTCGGTTTATACTCTTATGTACTAATTACTCTAATAGTTTCAGGGATTAGGGAGGTTATATTTCAAGTAAGTGTGCCCGCATTTGTGTGGAGGTAAGATGGAAAACCATTTTGTAAAAAAAACTCAGTATACCCAACCGATATTCGAACCTCTAGCTTACCGTATAGTCTATTGCGAGAGTAGTGCATTAGACCACGCGGGCATCGAAGTCAGTTCTTCTACCGTTGTGTATACGAGAATATACTTAACGGTTAGAAGAAGCAATGCGACACACAGAAAGGTATTGTAGGCCTACCGAACAAACTATAATAATCACGCTTTTCAATAGTTTTTCTTAAAATTCAGCGCATTTATAGAGAGGGGGAAAAGTTATACCTTTGGTTTAGTATGAGCTATTCTACATTTATTTTTGATGTCTTCTTAAAGGTTGTCCTTGTGGCGAACGATTCGACCATAAGAAAGTTACCGCTTCGAAATGATGTATGGCCAACAACATGTTAGGTGCCTTCGTTTCGTCTTCACTTTATTATTGGCATTTTGTTTTTATTGCGGTAGGACGGAAACCAATCACAGCTAGGTTCTATGTGGTAACGCTATAAAGGAAAGTCGTGCAATAACCATAAACAGGTCTCGCTCATCGATTAAAAGCGGAAAGTTAATATGAAGATACGACTGAAAAAAACACACTATCAAATTAAATAACCTGACAAGAATTATATAACTTTGTTATAAATTATAAAGGGTTATTCCTAGGGCAATCAGACTAGAGCTCAACCCAAATACGATGACATTATTATAACATAAAAGAAAATAGAAGAGGGTCATAATAACAGAACGCGTTTTAAAATATACAACCTCGTTATATAATTATGTTTTCAAAAATGTGATAGTTATCTTTACGCATGACCTAGTGAGCACCTTGTGACCTACTGAACCGGCTGCGGCGGGAGGACCATATGCTGACCTTCAAACCACACAGAGTGCACCTTAAAAAAAACACAAAAACTTCTGCACCTGCCTGACCTTTAGCAGCCTCCTATTTTTATATAAAAAAACAACTAAATAAAAAAGAACAAAAAAAATGAAGACCTTGGTATGAAATAGAGAAGAGGAAGGGTGGATAAGAAATAAATAGAACTCTTTTTTTTTCCTTGTATGCAAACCTCGTCTTCCGGTTTAAGAGTTATCTTTTTGTCCATACGAATGTCTTCCGATGTGCAGCTGTTGTCGACGGCTCCATTCATAAAAACGTTCCCTTTTACGTTTATTGGCGGGATCAAATGAGAGAGAGAATATAAGACATAGGTAAAAATACTTTATTCTTAGAGTTTTTAAAAAGGTAGGCCTACGTATGATTTATTTACTACTAGCACTGGTGGTCAGACGGTCCAAGGCGTCAGTCTCGCAGTAAAATAGAAACACAATGATGGGGAGAGTGGGATTTGAATCTTGAATCAGCTGCACTGGAGATAGTTTGGCACAATTTATCTCCGTGATAAAGCGGATACACTTCCCCCAAACTAACCTAATTTCTACTCATTAGATTATGTCGTTAGTAACAATGTTACCAGCTTCGATGATCGCGTAGTCTAACGCGCTAATCTTGTGTTGAGCTAGACTGCTGAATACGGGGAAATTGGGGTTCAATCCCAGTCAGGTGCACCGAGGGTAGTTTTTCCTAGTTGGTTTTCCACTATTCCTTCACGCAAATGTGGGTGCATTTTCTCTGTATTAAACCTTCCACATCCGTAGCCCCTTAGTGTAATTAGTACATAGGCGTATAACCTGAACAGATAGTAGGACGCGGCCTTAAAAAATCGATGGGTGCTGAACGTATATTCTCCATTCACGATAGGTTTTTTACCTGGATGACAGTTCGAAAATCATATGTATAGGTTTTGGGTAGCCAACACTTGTAAAAGATCACGGTTTCGTTATAAATATAAATATATTTAATTACCTGTTATATATTACATTAAAAATAACGTAAACTTAAGTTTTCTCATACTATTTCATTTTTTTAAATAATTTCTTTCTATCCAACTCAAAACAATATTTTAAACATAATTAAAAGTACTTATTTTTCGTTTTGGAATGTTACTGATTTTGTGTAATAAAGTGCACACATCAATACCTTTTAATACAGGCATCGTATTTACTTGGAAAAGAGAAAATTGTCATTTTTTTATATATACAATAAATGATTTTATGATTATTTTATCGTATTTTGAAATATTTAACTGAATAAAATATTTTCATCAACTGCATGTCTGCATCATTGTAAAAAAACTTGTTTACCGTTATGTTCAATCATATAGTTTAGATTCGTCAGTCGCCATTTTGAAGCCATGTTCGTTAGAAGTTTTTGTGAAAGTAGTGCTAATATTTTTTTAAAGGGGAATAAAACTATACATAAACTTTGTGTCCGACCTCAAATAAATATATAAATAATATTGGCCTAAATTACTGTGGTTAACTATCACATTAATATGTTACCAGGTGACCTGGCGGTCTAGGGGTAAGGTGTCAGACTTCTGTGCTGGCGGCCGGGGTTCAATCCCCGGTCCCGGCATACATTTATCTGATTACCAAACCCTTCCTTCACCTCTGACAAGACATCTTGTGAATGTGGGGAATGCCAGGCCTCCACCGTGGTTCGGATTCCACGTTAAACTGTCGGTCCTCCATTTCATCTCACAATCACCCTACCATAACACATTAGGGTAAGTGCGTATAACCCGAACGGGTAGTAAGACGCGGTGCTAATAATAATAAGTTACCATCTGTTTTCATTACAGTAATCCAAAGTGATAGATGTCAGCTGTTGGCGTAGTGATATATTAAGGATTACTTTTAGTAACTTTTCGAGCTGTCATCCAGGTAAACTTAGCTCGTGAAAGACTTATACTACTGAAATAATCTTATTGTTTTAATATTATTTTCAGACTATAATCATAATAATACCGTTTGTTCCCTAAGGTAAATATCTAATTAAATTGTTTATCATCTCGTTTTCGTGCCATTGTTGACCTGTCCTAAATAATTAAAGAAATAACACAACATCCTGACCTCAAGCCATTAATTAATTATAAAGGCAAAAAGAACAAACCCAAACCCAATTTCTCAACTGCACATTTATGGGCCCGTCGGGAATGAATCCAGAGACACCTCAATCAGTAAACGAAGCGCTACAAAGCAAGTACAGCTGTTATCGGGCAGCAATGCCAATAACTTTTCAAAATAAAGAGTCCATCCATATAAATAATATATAAGCGCTACAATATTTGTATTTGAAAAAATAACGTGGATTTTATAAATACATAAACTAATTAGCACACGATTTACAATTTACAGTCTGATTTACATAGGAAGCCCGTTATTTGAAAACTGGAAACGCATAGTGCCAAAATTTATATAACTATCAATAATCACGTTAACTCTGTGTGTAAAAAACTGTACAGTAAAGCATAAATATAAATTAGTTGTTCATACCACCGGTCAGAATGACATTTAAAAACCGTGTATGATTTCCAAAAACAGCTTAAAAAATATAATATCATGCTTTTTTACTCAAGTTTAATTAAAACATGAGTTCAAGACATATTATTGTAAATATGATCCCGTTTGAAAAAAATACCACAGAAAAAGTTGCGAACTCAAACCCGCTTCTGTGGGTTAATGGTCTAAGGCAGGAATGGAGAACCTGTGGACTTCTGAGTTGATCGGTGTAGCCTTATAGCATATTTGGTCAATTATGTGTATTTACTGTTTTAAAATAATACAATCTCAAACGAAGTTTATTCTAATATAAATATTAAACTAAATCGTTATTTTTAAAACTGTATGTTAAAAAAACAACTTTTTTTTATCGATCTATCTATCGCTGCGCATTATCATTTAAAAAAAAAATCAAAATATACTGTAGTGTGTGGGCCTTAATGATTCCTCACTCCTGGTCTAAGGTGTCATACTTTCAAAAAACTGGACAGCTTATGACGGAGAGATCGGGATTCGAGTCACGTTCGGGTGTACTGAAGATATTTTCCCCCCCCTAAGTGGTTTCCCACTCTTCCCTCCACACAAAATGCGGGTGCAAATTCTCTAAATATTTTTACCTTCTTCCTTCCTGACCTAGATGTACAACTATGCGTTTAGCCCGAAGGGGTACTAAATCACGATGCACAACAAAAAATCTTATCCCGACACATCATCAACTTATTTTCTTTACCCGTCGCAAAAAGGACCGCGACCCTGACCTGGACAAGTCCCCGAAGTCCGGTTAAAAGTCTGGAAACGCAAGAACGAGTGTGTTCTCAAGGATTCCTCTTGTGTATCTGCTGGATATTTATAGTGCACTTTGAAGCCATGGTTGTTTCAAAAAGACGGGAAATAAGTTTGTCAAAACCATAATACTAATCAACTTGGGACAGAAACCAGGAACAAGCTGTGCATAAACACTGAATAACTATAAACGAGACGTGCCGGCAATTGAGTGTGCAATAGGCAAGGCCGTGGCCAGCCAATAATTTCAAAAAGGGAGAGGGGG
>CABFVX010002025.1:98929-131150 GCA_902151425.1 Timema shepardi
GGGGGGGGGGGACTATTATCCCACTGGACAATCTGGGTCGGTCTCTTTGTACCCGTGAGGGACAGATTACACCAATCATCGGGTCGCGCGTGCGCCCCTTTTCACGTTTGAGCGCATCCGGGCGAGGTCGCGGACCGATTAGACATAGGCCTGATGGCGGCACATCGCGACCATCGTCCGATTGAGCCATTTCGCATCCTTCCGTTCATATCTCAACTCTACTGTCCGTTTTTGATTTCATCTTTCTTTGTGTCAAACGCCCCCCTCCTCCCATCCCAACTGCCAAACTACGCCTGATTGCTCAAAATTTAATCATCGCTTCTTTCTATTTCCGGTTGTCACGTTTGGTTAGAGGAGGGAAATGTTGGCGGATCCAGTGAACTTTTTTTTTTTTTACATTTTCCGCGTTTCGTTTTGATAGACAAAGATTGTAGGTCATTTACTTCAGATTATTCCTAAATACGTTTTCATTTCGAAACGTTTATCAAACATACTCTAATTATTTGGAAAAAATGATATGTTTTGCTTTGTTCTAGGTCTGGACATAATTAAACTAATCGAGCGACGGTTCAAGAGCCCAAGAATGTAATCTATTATTGATATGTCATTGAACTGGACATCCTCCCCCTCCCCCTTTCAGGAAACCTATACACGATACATCTGGTCCCATCGAACCGAGCGCTCGGCGTGGGAAAACGTGACATTTACGCGCATTCAAAGTATGATTTAGTGATTTCTCTAGCATAAAAATAACTTATGAAATAAAAGACGACGGTAGATGGCATAAAGGAAAGAAGACACATTAATCTTGGTCGCGATGTGTTTTTTTACTATCCTCTGCGTAAAGACTCAAGAGAGGGAATCATCACTGACGAGAGCAGGCTGAACGAGTTTCCCACGATGTCTCATTAGATACTTATTATTTTAAAATATAGTTTGCACGCGGATGTAGTTAAGAGATGGTGGCGACCCTTAATATTTAGGGTGTTCACTTATAAACGAGAACAATACCGAGACCAATAAACGTTCGATCAAGAATTATGTAAACTTCTCAATTTCGTAAGGGCTGCCATTTTAATAAATTGAATTTCTCATAGCTTTGAGATACAAAAGTTTGAGAAAACAATTGCATTAGTAGATAGTTGATTAAAAATAACGATCCTAGAATTCTAAATTACCGATATGAAATAAGAAGCCATATCAACAAAACACTCAAACAATAAATATTTCTTGAAGAGTTCGTTTAACATAATGTTTGGTTAAAACATATATTTTCGTTCATATGTATAAATACTTGGGCAATACGCCCCAATAATGAATTTAGAATGTATTTTTAAGTGCTTATCACTTCATTCAGAATTGTTAACGACAGTGACCGCAGGCTGCTTATAGTGAACTACGCATCACACATACCGCGTGAAAACGATGAGCCAACGTGTATTTTAGTAATGGTTGATCTAAGTTTGTAAGCTTAGCATATAGCCAGGCAAATAATCAATAGTTATTTTAGAAACACATTGTCTGAAGACATGGCTTTATCGATGTAACGTCTGCTAGGTGATATTAAGGTTCCAGGTTCAATTCTATGAATGGTCCTTAAGGCAGCCGTTTCAGTCAGTGAGAAAGTATCAATCACCATCAGGCCACACGTTAGCTTAAAATACAATGGTCTGTGTCGTTTTATGGAACTCCTCTATTCGGTCCAAGCTTATAACCTCTTTCATCCTTCACCTACAATCACTCTTTGTCATGTCAATAAGAAATAGGGGAAATAAAACTACGAAACTTATTATCGCAAAGTAAGGAGGAAAGCTTGCTGCTAGTTCTCAAATATCTTAACATTTTCTGTTGTGAGCCAATCAAAAAATTACAGTAATTGTTAGAGGCAGGCTAAATCTAAATTCCTTTTTCATCAAGCCTAGTCTCATAGATCTGCAAATATACTCAAAAGGTATTTGAAAATGAGCTAATCTCACGTTTTCACACTTTCTTTCTTCTATTAATAAAACTCAAACTACAAGGTCTTTAATTAAAAAGAACCTTGTTGGAATCTTTTGAATTAATTTCGGCGTGAGCCATATTTGAAAATAAAGTATAGTAGAATTAAATATTGCGTGGCAATTACTCGCTTTCTGAGACGGCACCCTCAACTGAATCGCTGTCAAATTTCACAAAAGTGTTAAATTGACTACCTATATGAAGAGTAAAAATGGCTTGATCCTGTAATTAAGTTAGGAAAAGTCGCTCTTGGCTCGTCCAGGCTTTAAAAGTGTAAAACATAATAGTATTCAATTCTAGACGATATATTTTTCCTAGACGAGTGTGTACCAAGTTGCTAAGTCAAGACAATAGACTCGTAAAACACGCAAGCAATATATTGTCAAGACCGGAAGAGACGTACCGCTACTGTCGTGAATGTGCCTTCCGGTCTTAGCGAGCAGCCGCCAAATAATACCACGAGATCACACGACAGAAAAAACACGCGCCCTTAGTTCTCAGCGACAACACTTTGGCGACACAATTACAACGATTGCACACTTTGCAGATATCAAGAGCAAATACATAAATGAGCATCTTTCTTACAAAGATAAACCACAGGATGATCCACTCTGGACTTACTATGTGAAATATTAGATGAACGTGGGCGGTGGGCACTTCTAGCATCTTCTATTGGACATTCCCTCTTGTCATGGATCAAGGTATGTCCCTCATTATTCAAATGTGACTTTCTAATCATGAGTTAATTTTTTTTTTAAATTGTGTTCAGTCCCGAGTGAATTATCTCGTATCAAAAAGGTTTGCTTTGAGCATGGTCACCTTTGATGTCAGCCAGCTGTAGTGAGGGTGGGGGAGGGGTACATTTAATTTCCCCTCAGGTTCAGCAGTGACGTGATAATGTTGGGATGCAAGTGGGGCATTTTTCATCTCCCCACCTCTCCCCTAAGAGATCGCAAATAATTTGATAAAGATTTAAGACGTATTAAATACAATTTCAAAAGAGATCAGTCAAGATGTCACGTATGTAGATATATATAGGCTGAATTTTAATGCGAGGTTGACTGGGAGGCGAGTAAACGCCTGTGTTTTTTACAATTTTTATAGTTAAACTTTTTTTTTGTCAAAACAAATCAAATATTGCTTCAGTAAAAGAAATAGAGATTTTTTTCCACATAATTACCTCGACAATCCTTTATATGCCTCTTCATTTTAAAAGATTTTCATCTAATGCCGATATGCCCGTGAAAGATAGTCAACAATTACTGTTGATAACATCATGTGAAGAAAATTAATCTCTATGTTTCTATTGGAGCAATATTATATTTCATTTATTTTTGTCAAAAAAGTTTTGCCATAACATTGCAAAAATACTGCACTTTTATTGCATCTTGTATCAAATAAGTTAGCGGGGAATAGTTGTTTGTCTTCCATTTATCATATTTATCAACCCTAGTGTAATACTTCAAACTGAATATTTTGCCAGCATTAAATATAAAATAATACATTCACTGAGGTTTCCTTCATCTAAACAAATATAAAATAAAATATCATTGGCATTTTCACGACGTTAACATAGCATTGCGAACAGATATGCGTTGAAAAAAAAAGAAAGTAAAAAAAAAGTCATTTTATTAAATGGTATTTCAATGAAACTTTGTTCAATTACTTTTGTTCCATGCAGCTTAAGTTTTAAATAGTTACTTTGTAGAAATAAAAGCGGGACTTTAATTTCAAAGTACGTCAGTCAGAAAAAAAAAGTGACTTTAGTAACTATTTTATAAGCGCCAATAAACATAAAAGCAATCACCAGAGCGACAAAAGTTTACTAAGGAAAGTTGGGTAGTTTTTCTGCTGTAAACGATGAGCTGGAAAAAGTAGCATTAACTATGAAGTGAATGTATGTTATGTTGATACTACCGTCAATTATATTTTATTCCATGTTAAAAAATAGTTGGGTAATTTAAAAGGGCATGTGATTGAACATATTTGTAAGGAAGGATCTTAATTTATACTAAAAGCCCGATTTAAGAAATCACTAAATGTGGTCGTTGGCATAATTTTACTCATAGGTGTCTCCATATCACATGTTTCTACGTTTCACAGGGTGTCTACTTATCACCTATTTATCATAGGCATCCCACAGCACCAAAATGTGTTACACACGTCCAGAAATCCCGCGTTATTTAAGGAGTTTGTTATTCCAAACTATGGTTCACGCCAAAATGGAGGGGAAAAGTATCCACACTTCCTTAATAATTTAAAACCTTACCTTTTAAATTATTTATTTATTTGAAAATAGGATCATGAAAAGTCAAAAATAGCTTATTTTCAACGAAGTTTCTAGCGAAATGTTGCAGTTTATGAGATAAAAGTAATTGGTTAGAAACATAGATCTAGCCTTTCTCAAACAAACAAATAAGACCGTAAAAATTTAGATTTGTATTTTTTTTTCCTGTTTTTCCTTAATGTCATAATAGGATAATGTAAAATATTAAAATATTATGATTAGTTTTATGTCGATCTTGGATAGCAATATAAATGACAAAAAAAAACACTTCTGCTATTCATGATCAAAATTTAATTTCCTTACTTTTCCATTATTTTAATGGTGTGAAAATACTGTTCATAGCCCCAAGCTAAGGCTGAGATCCCTGGTTAGATTTCCGTGCCCAGGTGATATTTTTCAACATATATTTGATTGAAACAGCACAGAATTAATATGACGTTCAGTATATTTTGTGTGGCTAAAGTAGTCCAAAAACCCAGGTTGTTTGTACAATTTCAATACATTAAGACAAAATCTGGGTCAAATGATCAGAAATACTCTAAAAGCAATAAATTAGGGCGGGGTGGAAGTGGACGCGAGAAAAGGTCTGTTTTTTCAGTTTTTATACTTTTTTTTAGAAAATAAATCAAATATTCCTCCAGTAGAAATAGAGAGTTTAATTAGTCACATGGTGATAACAGTTGTTGAATATCTGTCATGAGTAAAGCGGCATTAGATGATACAACTTTTTAAATGAAGAGAAAAAGTTGTCATTAAATTTCAAACAGATATTCAAGAACTGTTGATATCACCATGCGAAGAAAATTAAACTCCAGATGTTTCTAATGGAGTTATTTGATTAGCTCTGACTAAAAAAAAGTGTAGTTTTTAAAAACCACAGAGACACTGCCCTTAACTCGCGTTCCCTACACCCCCACCTTAAGTCAACTTGTGGCCTGGTCAGTTTAATAAAATGCTTCCACATTTTCCTCTGTCATGACACCATTCTTCCTCCTTTATTTGCTTCCATTATCATCCTCTTACTCACACACTTACTGTTTTTATGCTCCTTCCATCTCTTTCTTGGTCTCCCTAGCGGTATTTTTCCTACATACTTCATCTACATAATTTTCCTTGATATTCTTTTCTCTTCTATCCTCATTACATGACCCGTCTCGTTCTTGCTTCCTCTACTATCTAATGTATTCCTTGTACCCCAACTCTTAAAAGTATCTTTCTTTATAACTCACTTAAATGCGTCACTTTTAAAGAGTAAGATATAAGGCACCAACTTTAAGATTTCACTTAAGTATTTATAATATATTGCTGGCTTACATGTTCTTCTCGTTCCTTGCCTTTGTAGTCTGAAAAGGAAAAATTAAAATAATATACTATGAGCTATTCATCAGACTGTCGGCACTCTCCTTGTGTAAATTTAACTATTATAACGGTAATGGGTCTGCAAAGTCGAGAAGTATAAAATAAAATAACGCCATTCAAAAATGTGTTTCCTCACCCCCCTAATCGGCCTATAGTATGTCGAAGCACTTAAAAAAGGCCATGTTCCACTATGTTAGTCCAGTCCCGCGCACTCCCACTGATATCAAAGTGTGGAAAGGGGAGGGGGTGGCGGTAAGAGAGGAGAGAGACCCATTAACCCCCAACCCCAACACTCCTGTTTTTTTCCCACTTACCCCCACCAATTTCAACCCCTAGCAGGCCAGACCTTCAGCAAACATTAGAACCCGCGCAAGGCTCGAATTACGCGCACACTTTTCTTTGCTTTAACAACACTTTTATTTGGGTTTCGTCAGCAAAATGGGGAGGGGGGGGGGTGATGGGAGAAAAGAAGTAAGGCCAAGCTAATGTTTTGTTATGAAGTAAAAGGGTTGCAAGTAAATGGTGCTACGTGGTGAAAGCTGAGTGTTTTAATGGCCGGTCATTTGGGGCCTAAGATAAATGGGGGAGTGGGGTGAAATGAAATCATTTAGTTTTGTATTTTATAGTTTTATTTATTTTTATTATTTAAACGTCCATTTTGAGAGGTATTTTTTGTGTGTAACATTGGTGACTTTAGAGCATATAGGCCTTCACTTTATAGCCCACTTCCGGTTAAAAAGGAATACGAGTAAAGTAAGTCAACACACGCGTAGTTTTCTGCTTTAGCTTCTCACTCAGTCATGCTTGTGACTTTAACAACATTAAACTTTAGCTCCATCCTTGGATATTGGCAAAACTTGCTAAAATCACTGTTTTGTCTTTAGAAACTGTTATAAAATTTTAAGTTTTTATAAATAAAATTCTATTTTTAGTGAAATTAGGTTGTACAAGTTGTATAAAATTAACATAAAAGACATTGGTAATATTAATTACAAGTTATGATACTTTATAGTCATGAATGTCTTGAAATTATAACAAACATCTAAAAATTCTGTAGACATTTGAGTCAAAGTTATACTTAAAACTTTGTTTTTAAAAACAAAGGATGATGTAATCATGCATATTTCGTATTTCTGTATTATTTTGAGAATTGACAGAACAAGTTACTAAATTTGAAAAAATATTTTTTTTTCTTATCTGTATTTCCCTGTTCTTTGGTTACTGCAATGCTATTAATACATATTCCGATGCTACGACGGCATCATCCTCAAGACTTTTTCATCAGACCTGAGTATGATGCCATCGTAGCATCGAAATATGTCGTATAAATAACGTTGCAGTACTCGTAGCAGTAACCAAAGAACAGGGAAATACAGCTAAGAAAGAAGTTCAATTTTTATATTTTTTTCTAATTTAATAATTTGTTCTGTCAATTCTCAAAATAATACAGAAATACGAAATATGTATGATTATCATCATCATTTGTTTTTAAAAACAAAGTTTCAAGTATAACTTTGATTTTAATATGTACATAATTTTTAGATGCTTGTTATAATTTCAAGACATTCATAACTATAAATTATCATACATTGTAATGAATATTACCAATTTATTTCAAATATCAATCAAATATTGTCCATTTATATTATATTGTATTACACATTTATGTCTTTCATGTTAATTTAATATAACTTGTACAACCTTATTTCACTGAAAATTGAGTTTTATTTATAAATATTAAACGTTCCTTACTAAATGAGTCAAAGGTTTTTCAAAAATTTGAAGTGTTCGTAAGTGTAACGAATCCACTACTACGAACCCTAAGACCTTTTGAAAATAACCATTTCAACCATTATTGGCGCTCATCAATGCCATAAAGCGTTGATATAAGCCCAAATTTTCTAACAGATGGACATTTATATGAAAGCTAGGAAAAAACTACCATATCTACTTTAATGCATTCATACATCAGGTCATTTGATCTGTGGCTGTCACTTTTTGATATAATTATACTATCAATACCGTACTTAAGAAATATCATCAATAATATATGTTGGTAAAATAACATCTATGATTACTGAAAAAAAAAAGTGTTTATATTTCCTAAAAGGTTACTCCAAATGTCCATTCGTGAGAAAATCAAGTTATAGGGTCTACTCTATTTTAAAATATTTAAGCACGTTGTATCAGAGAAGATCGAATGCTAACAGAGCTTCACCCACCTGTCCACCTCATGGTGAGCTGAGTTAGCGGGATGAGGTAGCATGCGGGTACCTGGTGACATGAACCTACAACTGCTGCCCTCACGTCAAACCCCACCACCCGCATGTAATGACACTAGGACTGGTACCACACTTCTGCCCCAACAAAAGGAAAAGTTACTAGAAGTCGGCGATAAAACAAGTTATAATTATCACATAGTACAGAGGAACCGGTTTTTCAAACACTGGGGGCGCTTGTTTGGACGAGATTGATGATTTCTGATAGTGAGGTTTTTTTTTACAAAGCTAGAACGTTGTCATTTGGCTTGTTATGAAACCAAATGAAGCCGTTTTTATTCTCATTGCATTGTGGATTAAATTAAAACAAACCTTTTTTTTGTCTTGTTTTCAAGGAATGAAATATAATTAATTAGGTGATAAATAAGTACAGGTTTTCCCCCTTTACACAGACAAATGCCAAAGGTTTTCAAGGGGCATCAAGGGTTTGGATCACATAAAGATAAGTGTACGTCAAATGCATGATCTGGAATTCATGCCACAGTAAATCTAAATAAATTTTAACAATAAAAGAAAAGTAATAGATTAACAACAACAATAATAATAATAATAATAATAATAATAATAATAATAATAATAATAAGGAATGAAGAGTCAAGTATGGAGTTTTGGGGGGAAGGAGGATCCCCCAAAGCATGTTTAGACTATGTCATTTTAAAGGGTGGTTTCAAAGTAAAATACAAACATGAATCTCAACATTGCTTAACAATATCATAGATAACTTCACCACTTCACAAACTCAAAAAGCGCCACTAAAATAAAAGACAAAAAAATGATCAAGAGTGACATACGATGGATTTTTTCCCTCCAAACAATCGAGATTCTAAATATTTTTCAAAGAAAACTTGAAGTATAAAAGCATCTAATAAAATTTATATCATTTGTAGTAAGATAATGTGTTTATCAAGTCGTCTTTCCTCGTCTATGTAGGTGAAAATATTGTGAGAGAGGATAAAGACCATACAGTAGGGAATCAGCCCCCCACCCTAGTTCACCCAGCACCGACCTCAACATAATGTTTACTAGAGTCAAGGTCGTGTATTATGGCTAGAGTATATCTACGGCAGGAGTATAAATAACAAGCAATGAGATTGAATGGGAGATTGGCTGACCTCCTAATCTAGAATATATATTCGGCGCTCTCTTGGGCCATCTTGTTCAAATGGAACCATCCTGCTGAAAGCTGAAATATCTAGGAATCGACCAAGCATTACAGAATGGATAGTTGAAATTCCCAGTAAACACAGGGCAAGTTGTTTTAATCTACTCATTACAAGTTCCAAGTCAATAAACCATTCCAAGAGATATTCAAATGTTGGCTCTTAGTCGACCACAGTTGTGGGAGACGAGCTGACTAACTTTGATTATAATCGTGATAGGAGTGGATCGTGCTCTTAGTTCCCAGTCATAATGGATACAACGGAAAATACTTTTCTGAAAGGAAAGAGAAGACGTTAAGATTTTACAATCCTCTAGGTTAACCATCTCGAACATAAAGTCACGAACGACACATTGAAGGAGAAAAGCTATTCCTTCTAGAAGAGAAGTCATCTCGTTAAGTTTTGTTGTAATGTCTTGGGGATTCGAACCGAGAACATGACAAAGACGTGCGCGATCTACGTTAAAAAGAAATCCATACCAGAGAAAGAACAAACCATGGCAAGGCGTTGCCGTGCCTGAGAAGCTAGCCAAAATGCCACTATTCAATTTTGTTAGAATTGAAAGCGTTTAGTTGCAAAAAGTTTTCTGCAGCTAAAAACAAACTTAACATAAATCATAAGTCAAGGATGACTTGATTTAAAAAAATAATAGATAACTAGTTTCAGGTTATGTCGCACCTCAGCTTAAAGAAAAACCTTATATCCATGCACTCTAAAAGACATACAGACGTGAAGAAGTTGTGAAAAATGAGAAAAAGTGTTTCTAATGTATTTCTACAAACAAATTGACAATTAACCAAACAATAAACTGTACAAAAATACATCTAAATTAAGACTAGAACTATCTTGATATAATGAAATAGGAAACTTAAACCATTTATAAGTTAAACACACACTTGTTAATTTAAAATGAGCCTTGATCTTCAGCTTTAAAACCAGTTCTAGTGTAAAAACGCAAAGTTGAGAGGACACGGGGTGGATATAAACAGTTCTTTCCCAGAGTTACTTCTTCCTGTGTGCAAGAACATCAAGTACGCTCAATTACGCTCAACTGTTACTGGCGTAGCCGCATTTCCCTTCTTGGTTGTAGGAGTTACACGAGGACCGCAGTGCCACCATCGTAGGAACTATGATCCCACGACACACATTCAGTGACAAATTACCCTTGAAGGACTTAGCCTTCCAAAGGAATCGTTACCTTTATACACTTTGCCTTGGGAGACGGGAGGAAGGGGAGGGGGAGATAAGATGTGGAGAAAACGGCCTATAGGGTCTACTTTGTAGGGTGCGAACTTGAAAATGGGAAAACAAGATTCTGTACCCACCTCAAAACCATAGATAGCCAGCCAATAAGTTCGGGGGGTTGGGGGGCCTATTCCCCAATTGCTGGAGGCTGGGAAAAATTCTAAATGATAAAAAGTTCTATTGTAGTTATCTGAAGTGTTTTTATAGCAACATAACAGCATAAGTGCCGAAGGCTATAAAAAATTATAAATATTATATACCTCTAGAAGCTCTCTGGAGTGCTTTTTACGGTAAAACAGCCTTCTAATTTGTACTTGTGCCTCAATTTTGATATTGTATGAACCATAAATAAAGCCATATATATTTTGTTCACTAAATTACGGGAGGGGCAGTTGAACACCCAAAAACCTCCCCTGACTATGGTCTTGACCCACCTCCACGAAAACATGGTCTAAAGACAGTGCACAGCCTATTTACTCACTTTATACTTGGACTCGGGGTCATAACCTAATCAATATGGCATATACGGTAGGAGATGCAAACATAGGCCAAAAGTCGTCAAACTATTCAGATAATAATAATATTTATTATTATTTGCTCACTATTACAATATTATCTTTCAAAAAGTGTTAATAAACGCTCTAATAATAGTTATGCAAGGATTACTCTATAAAAGACTTATGAGTAACTTATCGAAAGAACAGAAAATATCAACGTGTTTGTTTCGTGGTTATGACAGCAAGATATATTATAGGTAGAGCCCCGTAAAAATGGTGAGACGTGATAAAGCAAACAGTGCCATACAAAGACGGAATCAAGTACTTTTTCCTTTGGTAGTTTTTAGATATGATTTACGTTTTTGAAAAACGAAATAAAACGAAATTGTCTTTTTACATGAAATCCTCCTATACAACGAAATAACACCGCTTTTACAAAACAATCTTTAATAAACACAAAATTAAGCAGAAATTTTGACCATGCTGTAATATGATTAGTATTTTGTTGTAGTGTAAGCTAACTTTAGGCTACACAATTGTGAAATATGCAGACAAACTTGACAAATAATTTTAAAGCGAATATATAACGTTTCAATAGTAAATTTTAATTTTGTATACATTGTCTCAATATGTAAATAATACTTAAACACTCAGATAACATGTAATTTTGAATAAACACGAAATAACACCGAAAAGTGAGATTTAAAAATCAAAATTTAATTAAAAATAAAACCATTTTTATGGGGTTCTAATTAAAGTACATGACATAATGTATTAAAAAGTATTATTTTCACATTTGTATCTTCTTATAACTGGTCACCAAAATAAATCAATGTTTAATTTATAATTCAGAGAAAGAGCCATATAAAGTATTAGTTTCAAAATACGTTTTTATTTTGTAAACCGCACATGAACACAACCGAAGACGGTTCGTATGATGTCATCAACCACGTTTATTTCGGTTGGTTCCCAAATCTTAATATTTAAAGAGAACACATCCTTTTAAGAAGCTCTCGTTTGAAAATACTTTTAAATTAAACCACAAATGTGCTTCAATAAAAAAAACTGTTATTTTCTTAAGTTCGTGTTTCAATAATGTAAAAATGGTTGAAAGAAAAAATTAATTAAAAACAAATTGTTTGTTTGTTGTAAAATTATGACTGCCAAAAGTAACAACAACTCAACATATGGTTTGTCAGATTATATGTTTTGGCGAATGGATACATGAGAGTACAGTAGCCCCATGGTTTCTTTGGTGCTGAATGACAGCTCACATCTGACAAATGACTGCTTTGAAAAGTTACCAGACCAAATTATGTATTCCTACGCCAAACCATATGATCTGCGAAAATTGTGTTTAGCAGCTGTCAGTCAGCACCAAAGAAGCCACGGGGATACTGTACTAATTATGCTAGCTTTCACCATCTCTCCTATCGTTGATACCCTGTAACAGCGTTTTTAAAACTGGGCTCCGCCATAGTTACCTCAGGCTTCGTGAGGCAGTCTTATAATATTCTTTATTTGTTTGTCAAACTATAAAATATAATCAGTAATTAGGACTACACATTTTTTCAAATCTGAATAGAGGATATTTGCCAAAGACGCAGCCAGAGCATGTGATGTTTTATACTCGTAAGGGCCGTGTGCAAGAACTTGACCAAGTGGATGTTTTTTGACACTAGCGTGTGTTTGCTTGCGTCATCGTAGGTTAAAAGGTGGATTGATAGTGTGCTTGAGAACACACTATAGGCCCACTAAGCATTCACTATATGTTCTTGCGTACCGCCCTATGTGTTATTATGGAATCACACGTTCGTCGAAAAAAACAAGAGCTTTCAGCCTCATCGGCGCTAGTCGCGACTTGAAATAAATTCAGCTTTCCTTTTTCTGAGCGAATACATCAGCCTGGGAGACCGAGTCTAGTTTCAAAACCAACTGACTCGATCAGTGCGCATGCGCCTACAAAGGGAAAAACTAGCAAACCATTGTAAGAAGATTTTAAATATAAATAACTCATTAAATGGAAACCGCGTGTGCCTTTTTTTTTTGCCAGCGTGTACATTTCTGCGACACCCATGCGGATTTTACTTTCTATTCGCGGCGAACGTGTGAAGTAAGAGTTACTCTTACTGGCCAGATATTAAATGTCTCACACTAGAGTTTGGTCTCTTAGTTTGTGCAAATGGATGTGCCCGTCATAGCTTAAGCCATGTGTATGCTTTAATCTTGTATTCAGAAGATACATATTTAATTAATACTCTCGCTTTAAAAAAAAAAAACTAGAATAAACCGTACATCAGGTTACTCCACTATTTAAGTAGCCTCATGGCTTCTTTGATACTGACTGACAGCTTACAGCTGATGGCTTTGAAAAGTTACCAGACCAAATTATGTAGCCTATTCCTACGCCGAGCCAAATGATCTGCAAAAACATGTGTTTAGCAGCTGTCACTTATGACAGTCAAAATTTAGGTATATACCTAAATGTCAGATGTGAGCTGTCAGTCAGCACCAAAGAAGCCACGGGGCTACTGTACTATTGTTCGTCCACAAGCCAACATTTTGTAGGCCTACTGTTTTTTCTCTGTTCAACCCTAGAGTCTCTAGCGATATTACATATACCTGAAAATGATTGTATTATGACCGGTAGGAGACTACGTTTGTATCTAGGATTACATGTTAACAACAGAAAAAGAGGTTTAATACCAAAGTCATGATTTCAAACGCGTGTATCTGACATTATATTGATAAACCCACCGATTTTCATTAAAATATAATAATTAATGTAAAAATATGTTACTTAATAGCAGGGCTTTTAGAAAATATTCTCAAATTGGACTGTGCAGGTGGTGAAATTATATCAATGGTAGTTTCCAGATCGTACAGTTAGCAACATTGCTTCTCCCCCCGTTTTGAATTCTTGGCACTGATGAAACTCTCGATAACGAGGTAATGTATTCGCGAGTGCGCGCAGCTTCCGTGTGCCAATCATCACACACATTCACACACTCCCCCGGCCCTTCCCTTCACCAAGTTTAGTGGGTCAGTGGCACGCACGTGGACACACAAACATGACTCTTACATAACATTCATCAAGTACAGTTTTTTTTTAAACGTAAGCACGTTAATGAGGTGTCCCCGTAGCCGGATAATGTTTGTAGTGAGTACAAAAGTTAAACTCTTTTAACCGTAACACCCATAAGTAACTGAAAATTATTATATAATGCAGTGTTTCACAAACTGTGGTACGTGTACCCACCAAAGGTAAGCGAGGTATTTCATGAAATCTACGACACACAGATTAGTTTTATTGATAATAAAATATTTTTCGATAATATTAAGTCTGGTAAATTAAACGCAGATTTTGACGTGACGTCATAGACTCTTATAAGACTTTCTCTCCCTGGAACTGGAAGAGGTACTTTGTTTAGACCTAGGCCAGGATACAAAGCTCGTTGCCTGCATTATCGTCTCATTCCAACAAATTTGAGTTGAAAAAATGTATATTTAGGCATCAATGCATTTACAAAATATAGGCCTACATAGTCAACGTGACCATCTTAAAATTACTCAAAATGCCCAGAAGTTTAAAAAAAAAGAAAAAAAAGAAATTATCTTAAATTCTAAAATGATAAAAAACTAACCGTTCAGGTTATACACCCAAAATGACCTATGACATATACATTTATACAAAATGGTGTTAATGAACAATGTTGATGAACTTATATAAACATTGTATGAAACTGTAGCGTGTTTTACTATTTACAAATTATATATATATTTACACTTAAGGGTACAACTATCATAAATCAATATAACACGTACAATTTCGGTCACCGTGTCCACGTTTCTGGTATAACACGCCCAGTCCCAAACGCACTCACAGGAAGACTACTTGCTACCTGGCTATTTGCAGTGGTCACCCCCACCCCTTATTTCCACATTCCAGTTACAGAGGTTGGTACGCTCATTGCACTCGCAAAATAGTCACTACATCTACCGCAACACAACGAAAAAAAAAGACATGTCATCAAAATCCGGGTTCTGGGGTTCGATCGCGGTCGGGTACTGAAAGTTTTTTTTTCCTAAAATGGTTTTCCACGTAAGCCCGGGTGCACAGCCTCTAAATTAAAACCTTACTAATCCCTAACACTTTAGCGTAATTTGTACACAGCCCATAGGCGTATGACCCGAATGGGAAGTAAAACACGGTGCTAATAATAATAATAATAATAATAATAATAATAATAATAATAATAATAATAAGTAACACCCGGTAGAGGCAATCAGCTTGCGAACTGAAATGAACTACCAAAGAAGGAGAGATGTCATATCAAGCAAGGCTAAATTGTCATTGCAGCCTCGCCCTTCCCTCCCCCCTCTTTCACCCACCAATCCTACTTCAAGAGAACAGTTCCAGAATGTCCCAAAGAACGACGACACATATCTCGTTCCCTTGCCTTCGGGACGAGTTCGTTTATCAAATGGAGTATTACATCGTCAGTATAAACTGCGCTAAGATTAAACTCAGGGAGGGGTGGGCGGAAGCAGGATTGTAGATGAGGGTGAGCAAAGGGCGCGCGGCAATATTTTGAACAGATGAAACCGAGTTAAAAGACACAAATGAGAAGCGGAGAGAATTGAATATAAAAATACTTGAGGTTGCTAATGTAATTCCGTTTACTCTATTATTATTATTTTTAATATGACACGCTTTTCAATCTTGAACAAACCATAAACTTAGCTCTGTTAATGTCATCTCAATTTTAAGACTTTTTTTTAACCCCTTTTGTTTTGAATTATAAGTGTATGTTTTAAGGTGGGGATGTAGGGTTCTATAAAAAAAGGTCGGTGTTTTCGGAGGTTTTTTTTAAACAGAAAAACCCACCTCGGTGGCGTAGTTGGCTAACGCGCTAGTCGTGTTGAGCTCAACCGCTGAGTACGGGGAGATCGAGTTTCGAATCTCGGTCGGGTGAACTGAGGGTGGTTTTTCCTAAATAGTCTTCCACTCTTCCTCCACGCAAATGTGGGTTCACTTCCTCTAATTCAACCTTCCCCGTTCCTAATCCATTAGAGTAATTAGTACTTAAAGCGTATAGCCCGAACGGGTAGTAAGATGTGGTGCTAAATATTAATATAATTTAACAAAAAAACTTTATTTTGGCCAAGATTAAATATTGCTCCAGTAGAAACAAAGAGATCAATTTTCTTCCCATGGTGAAATCAACAGTTGTTGAATATCTGTTATGAACGCGGAGGCATTAGATGAGAAACTTTATAGATAAAGAGGAAAAGTTGTAATTAAATTCCAGAACTGTCCCGAAAGATATTCACCAGGTGGAGAAAATTGAACTTTATGATTATAACGGAGAAATATTTTATTAATTTTGTCGAAAAAAAAAGAAAGTTTTGATATAAAAACTGAAAACACAGTGACTTTTTCTCGCGTTCCCTACACTCTCACCTTAACTAGTTTATTCGGTGTTCAGAGCTAGATTTAATGACTCGTCGCGTTTTACAACACACACATTTTATCCAGGGCTCTTCAGTACACGACTGGACAGAGATATGCATTCCCGACTAAGCAATGAGCTCAGGATTTCCTAATTACTAGAAGAGACCAAAATTACAGTAGCAAAAAAAGTTTTTAAGATGCATGGTCTAAGGCGCTACTCTTGTAATATAATAAACTGACAAAGACGGATAGACCAAGGTCCGATCCCTGTCGGTGCATTGAGAGGGCTTTTTCCTAAATGGTTTTATTATCTCTATATGCAAATGCGGGTACATTTTCTCTTAATTAAACCTTTATAAGCCATAACACATTAGTGTAAAACCCAAACGGATTATAAGATGCGTCGCAAAAAAAAAAGTCGCTTGCAGTGGTGTTCAACCTGGGGTATGCGAATAAATCTTAAGGGGTTTGTAAAATTTAAATGTAGGCCTATACCGATATATTATTTTATGATAAACTGAAAAGTAGGGACTAGATTTTAGTTTATCCACAAGACACCCGGACGTAAGAACATGAGATTTTGGAGATACATTTATTTATTTTGGATGTAGATGATAGAATACGTTAGGTTGCATTATTCCCCAACAACTTTGGTGGAAAAAGTCAAGCTTTGAATCTAATTAAGTTGCAATGTAATATATTTTTCGATATATCACTACGGTTTTCACACTCCCCTTTTCACAATATTGTGGATGCATTCCATCTAAACCGCCCTCCCCATGTTTCATTTTAGATGAATTACTTAGTAATAATCATAGTGAGGATGGTACCAACAAAAACATCCAGATATAAGGTCATAACGATATCACAGTAAAACATATTACTAAGAACCATTAAATAGATTGTATCCATTTATTTTAGGTATACGCTATATATTAGTTTTTTTTTAAATTGCTAAGTAATTGTCAAAAACGAACCAGATTTTATTGTTAGACCTAAATCAAACAAAGAGATCAATATTAATATTATCCACATACACAAGCCCTGGAACATATAGTTTATATAAAAAAAACTGAAGAACGTGGATGGAAGAAGAATACCCGAAACAAAACAAATCTACAGCGGACATAGCAAAAATATCTTAATGATCTCGAACAACTAATAAGACTAATGTCGTTTTGCAGCGGGTATGTACTATGATTTACAACCATATTTTTACGATGGTAAAAATAAAATAATAAAAACAGAGGACACCAGAACTTCTCTGAAATTGGTATTCTCCTCCTTCTCAAGTAACACACACACATGTGAACACGCACACGTGAAAACAACAACAAAAACAACCATCTTGTCGATGTTGTATTCAAAGTTTAAAAAAAAACTAAGCCATAAAACGTGTGACGATAGGTACTGTTGCTTCGTCCTACCTCAATAAAAAGCAGAGTTGCATAGGGCCGCCATTCAAATCCGTTGCAGCGTGAAGTGTTTTATGAAGGGGAGACCACAATGGCGCAGTAAAAAAGGGGGGGGGGTCAAGGCTGCGGAAGGAACCTTACCCCCACCCTTAAGATACCTGAAGTTTGATACGGATGAGATGCAGACGAAGGAAAGTGTACTGACGCTAAAATAAACATCAATAAAGAAAACGATAGTAGTGTAATCTGGTACAAATAAATCAGCTCTAGACAAACAGATGGGGTAAAAAAATTCGGTCTTCCTGTTTAGCTCTGTATGACTGTGGCCTTATCTTTCATTCAATCTTGCTCCTCACTTCAGTGTCTTGGAGATATGGATGGATTAGGGCAGTGAAGTGTGCTCATGCCCTCCACTAATTATTCTTGTGCAATCCTTTGCAAAAGATTATTTCTGGGAATTAAATTCCAATGAAACTCGAGCTATCTATTAACTTGTGAATACAATACTTTGTTTTAGTGTCGAGTAGTTTATACATTTTTCCAGCGTTTGAGTTTACGTTTGATTTTTACCCTGCTAAGAGTGGTCTAGTGGTCAGAATTCCTGACTGCAGATCCAAAGGTCCCAGGTTCAATCCCCGCTACTTACAGAATTTATCTGTAAAGCAGTGGGTCTGAGACGGGGTCAAACGCAACCTCATGGGGACAAATAAGGAGCTACTTGAATATCTAAGTAGCAGCTCCGGTATAGAAAATTGAGACTAACGGGTTGAGAGTTTGTTCTGCTGACTACGTGACACCATTTATCCACAAATATTGACACTATCATTGCTGACGGTGGCCGCTCGGTCGGTATGGCTCGCTTGCGGGCTCTCTCTAAATTAAAGCCCAAACCAAGGCCCACGTGCATCATCCACCTCTCATTTTAAGATGGCTCTGCATTTAGAACACTTAACCCCCCCTACACATGCCCCAAAGTGCATCATGCGAAAATTTGTCATAAGCTAGCCCTCACCAGAAAGTCAGTACATAGCGAGACAAACAAGTGAAGCAGGTTACAATAAATACTTCAGCTAAATAACTTTTGAAGTCATATTTAAAATTAAAATTGATTTATAGATTAAAAAAAACACACTAGATCTTTCAAATAAATACAAGATAATGTTTATCAAAGTTTCATTTTGTTTACGAGTAAGTGTAATTTAATAAATGATCACGTTAGAATCAGTTCAACTCCAGTCAGTCTCTTTGACACCAACGAAAAGGTCATTCCCATCACTAATAACGAGGTACATTTACATAACTGCACGACTTCCTTTGATCGATTTATGCAGAGGGAGATCTTACTTTGCTGATTAAACCATGTAGGTACTGCATTAGCAATCCAAATATTAATTACTCTGTTTGCGAGACACTCCTCTCCAAGTCTGCGGATTAGTATTGCTTTTGTTTGTCAGATCACTGTGAAGAAGTCCTTCACTAAGCTGCTACTTAAAAAGGTCCAGTGTAAATCCAATCAACTGATCAAACAGCGGCGCAGAACTAAGGCCCGGTCAACCCAAGTAGGTGTTGTTGCTGATGATGATATGTGGATCCGTCGAGATAGTATGCATCTCTTTTAACATATCTCGTTAGAAAAGAACCGATATTCAAACCAATCTCCCGTTCCAAGAGGAGTTGCCAGAGAGAGTTGGATTTGTTTTGTAGTTTTTGCAATACGTCTTACCATCCAAACTGCATAGGTGACCATGCGGATTAAATACCAGGCTCATCTAATCTGGTGGGTTGATTATGGGGAGGTCCGGGATAAAAAAAATAATCCCGGCTGAGTCTACAGAAGGTGATTTTCCCTAAATAGTATACCAATCTTCCTTAAAGCAAATGTAGACACATGTCCTCCAAATTCTACTTTCCTTATCCCTACTCCAATAAACGTAGTTAAGATTGGTAGGCCTATAGCCCAGACGGTTAGTAAGACATGGTGGGGCGAGGGCGGGAGAGGGGGGCGGGTAGGGGGCACTACAACGATGACGAATACCAGTTCACCTGAGAAAATGCCTACGACTTTCTCTCCGCGTCATCCCGCGGTTTTGTATATTTCACCATAGCTGGTAATATCATCGAATGAACTCTTTCTGTCTATCTCACTCATGCACTTGCCGCTCATCGCAAGAGACAGCCTCCGGCTACGTATGAGCTGTTTGCATAGACAGTCTTCGAAGTAGATCATTATTATTTCATTTTTCAATTACAACTCCAGAATTCTCGCCTTTAGCTACATAAAAATCATCCCCGTTGCAAGCACTGTGAAGTATTTATATTATAGTTCAGTTATTTTAAATTAAAATACTCTCACGAAAAAAAAAGAATCGATCATATTTACTCGTAATAACCGTACATTTCATATTAAGGATGCTTCAGTTTGAGTAGTCTCGCCATTTTATTAATAACTATATTATCTGAATAAACAAGAGTGGGGAAAAGAAACGAAACTCTTTTATAATTTTTATAATAAAGTAAATTAGAAACAGCATATAAATGATTTCATCTACAATAGAGAAATTGAATAGACAATATAGTTGACTTAAAAGACGGAAATTAAATTGAGTGTATTCGTATTAAAGTTTATCTAAGAGTATAAAATAATTTAACTCACAACGGGGTACATGCCGACAAAAGCTTCAATAATGTCTGGTTTAGTGGTGTCGGGTGGTCGAGGTTAGTTAGAATCTTGGGCGGGTGAGCTCAACTCTCGCTCCCTGTAAATATTTTGGGCCCCTTCATCTAAAATTCACTTTTCTCATCCCTATCTAATTAGTGTGGTTAGAATATGTATTGCCCGAGCGGTTAGTAGACGCAGAGCACGATTATAATACATATATAGAGTATTTTACCTGAAATTATGCACCACCGACTCTAAATTGCACCAAATTATAAAACCATATGTTTAGAAAGTGTAAGTTGAATAGAGTGGTTAAAGAGAGTTAAATAGCCATAGTAAGTGAAAGCCAGCAGAAGATGTAATAAAAACGATAAAAAATGGTATGTTGTGAAAGTTTTGGATGCCAAAATTGACAAAATAAAAAATAAAATAAAAATCAACATATGGGTCTTGCAGATCAAATGATCTGGCGAATGGATACGTGAGAGTAGATATGGTAACTTTTGCTAGATGTCACCCCCACTACTATCGTGGATAAGGTGTAGCTAAATATAAATAAGATAAATGAGTGAATTAATAAAATAGCAACAAGACCAGAGTAAATAAATAAATAATAATAAATAAAAATCAATAAAAATCCATTGGCTCGGTTGGATTTGAACCAACGAACATCGGGTCCTGAAGCGAGCACTTTGCCTAAAGTATTTTGTTTAACAATATTTTTTTTACCGGAACGTCTTACTACCCGTTCAAATGATACGCCTATGTGCTAAATACACTCAAGGATCAAGGACGAGTAAAATTTAACTTAGAGGCGTACCCCCGTTTGCGAGAAGAGAAAGAGAAAAACAATTTTATAAAAATTAGCTCCGTGAACCCGACCATAATTCTATCCCCGACCTCTACGTCATCGGCAGTGTAGTCTGTTGCGATAATGACGCCTTAGAACAGTGATAGGCAACCAACGGCTCACCGACTTGTTTTATCTGCCCTACAAAATATTTAGAAAACAAACACTTGTGTTCATAAAAATAGACGAATGACCAGATACTAATATGAGAAATGTATAGAGTCAAAATTTTTTACTAGAATTTTCTTTTCAAATCGACCTACTAACAACATAATTTAAAATCCATACAGCCCGCGATGTCAAAAAGGTTGTCAACCCCTGCCCTTAGACCATACGGCCACCGAAGCGGGTGTTTAAAAAAGATAACTTTCTCTTTTTTTTTCAAACCGACCTCGACTAAACACATACTTCAAACCACCAAATGTACTCGCCAACAAACCTCAAAGTAATCACACATTTCCCCTTTAGTCACTCCTGTGTATAAGGAACTACACACACAACCTGTTGGGCGAGCCAATTATTCATTGATAATGTACCAGACGACCCTTGACCCAAGGACTCCCTAAGGATTAAACCAGGTAGAGAGAAAGTCACGCCTCTGGTAGATGACCTCAATTTCTAGAGACCTTTTGACCTATTAGACACCCAAGGGAGAAGCGGGAAAGTTGAATTAGATTCCAATAACTTAACTAGACGAAGGACTACCTCCAACTTTAATTATAAATAATAAAAGCAGGAACACATAATAATCAAGGATTTTATAGTTCAACTTCTGAGTTGTTTATTAGCGTACAAAGTGTACCAAGGCCATAGTCGGAGGGGGGGTTCAACCCCCTACCCCCCAAGATGTAATGAACAATATATATATATATATATATATATATATATTATATTATATAACTTTATTTATGGTTCAAACCATATTAAAATTATTGTACAAGTTACAAATTAGGGGGCTGTGTTTCCATAAAAATCACTTCAAATAGCTTCTAGGTGTGTTTAGTATTTAGAATTGTATCTAGCCTCCAGCAATTGGGGGATATGCTCACCAACCCCCCCTCCCCCCCATGAAATTATTGGCTGGCTACGACCTTGTAGTGTACCAATTTATAGCTAATGGAGTTGAACAAATGTGTTGCATAGTTCCTATAATAATGGAGCTCTGCGTGGTGCACATGCATGCTTTTTTTTTGCAAGGCTAGCAAGAAAGTAATTTTGGAATAAAATTATTTGTTTTTAGTTAAAAGATGGGGGAGGTTGCTTTCAAACTCTCCTTTTTTGTATTGTTCCCTTTACTTGACGAAACAACAATAGACCTAGTTAATTCCACAGTTTTCTGAAATACGGAGGTTGTGCGTGAGGGAGGGAAACAGTGGGGAATTGCCTCGATACGTTCGGTCGTGGCTTTATCTGTCCGAGTTTCGTGAGACTTGCAATGAATGTAGTAGTCATATTATTATTGGAACCGCGTCTTACCACCCGTTCGGGTTGTAGGCACTTACGCTAATGTGTAGTGGTAGGGTGATTGTGAGATGAAATGGAGGACCTACAGTTTAACGTGGGATCCGAACCACGGTGGAGGCCTGGCATTCCCCACATTCACAATATGCCTTGTCAGAGGTGAAGGAAGGGTTTGGCAATCAGATAAATCTGTGCCAGGACCGAAGATTGAACCCTGGACCCCCAGCACAGAGGTCTGACACCTTACCCCTAGACCACCAAGTCACCCCCGCAATGAATGCAACCCTGGTAAAATCAAGAGATACGCGCCAGTATAACATTTCATCAAGTCGTAGACAGTAGAATGGCTTGAACGGTAAAAAAAAAAAAAAAAAATGTGAAATTTTTAATGCAGAAGAAGATTTGATTGACAGGATTAATTTTTTTTTCAGTCCATACAATATTCAATTTGCTATTGTCAACGGTCATTTAATGTGATGTATAAATGTTTGTGTAGAAACCAACTTGATTAAGTTTAGAATGTTCGAAAACACGGTGATGATATATTTGGCCGAAAAAGATATTTGATCCAAAAAGGGATGAATGTACTTGGGAGTGGATTAGATTACATAACGATGAGTTACATACCCTATGCTCATCATAATGCATTGTTAGAGCAATCAAATCTAGCAGATTACGGTGGGCAGGACATGCAGCGCGAATGAGAGAATATAGAACCGTGTTCAGGGTATTAACTGATAAACCAAATACGAAGAGATCAATCAGAAGATCTGGACGCAGATGGGATGATACAATTAGAATAGACCTGAAATAGATAGGGTGTAATGAGATGGACTGGACAAAACTAGCTAAAGGTAGGGATATGCAGGGGGTGTACTTTATTAAGTGTGGCAATGAAATTTCAAATTCTTAATGCCATAGATTAAGTACGTTAGTAAGTAAGTACTTATAAATAAAATTGAAGAGGAGGGAATAAGTATGATAATACGGGGGTTCGAATTCCCCTAAAGCCGCGTTCTAGTCAAGGACCTTTTACAAATCATTTGCAAGAAAGTATTCTTATTAAAGTAATGATAAATAATTTCGAGACTGCTATTTTGTGTTTACATGAGGTGGGAGCATTCGTAACAGGGGAGATTTGTGATAAAGGTGATCGCCAACAGCGGTGATTAAAAACTAAACACAAACAGGATGTTTTTAAAAGTGAAATGTTGGAGATCCTGAAACACGATGTTTGTCACCTTCTCCCCCTCCCCCCTCCCCTTCACCTCAACTACAACACGTGTAAGAAAAGCGTTCTGGTGCCAGACTCTCCGGCCGTGAAATTCCTCGAGGGGCCACGCAAAACTTCCCCAACTAACTTTCTAGCAGCCCTGTCCGCTTCAAAACACACGTCCCCAAGCTCTACTGTCTGGACCGTCTAGCCATGGTCTTGCACCGCGCATGCGTAGCAGGCGTCAAAGCCAGATATTATGTGGGCCAAGATGGAATAGAGAGAGATCAGACGATAGACAGAGTGAGTGATATACTAGGAGTACATACTAGCCTAGTTGTGGTACTTCTCTGCATCAGCGTGACCTTTTAAATATTTCTTTGAAAAAAAATTAACTATTTACAATAAAACAATAAAAGAAAAAAAATTGCCTTTGTCAACTTTTTTACTTGACCAAGTCACAGGGTTTGTTGTCAAGCCAAGTGATAGTTCAGACGTTTTGTGATATTTGTGTTAGTATATAGCCCAGGAACTTTTTTAATTTGAGATTTCAACCACTTCTCTATGACATCGGAAACCCTGCCTTAATAGCGAGCGTCCATCCATTCAAATATTTACAGGGTGCCCATAAAGTTTAGGCACAGAGGAAAAAAAAAAGCACACCAAACAAACCTGGACAGCAATAATAGCATGTAATATATAATTTAAAGCCCTGATTTTTAAACACTTATAAGTGTTGTATAAGTGTAAGTGCCTGTATCTATGTCCAGACTTTATGGACACCCTGTAGATTACAGCTTCTCTCTTGGATATTTGTACATTTTGATGAGAGAAGTAAATGATTCTATTAAAAAAGTTTTAGTTAAAAATTAAAATCCTTTAGATGGAACTTTGGAAATTGCTGCCGAAATAAATTGTCATTATCTGAAATTATGACTCCCCCATTCAATATTTTTGGGCCCGTTATGATAACATTGACTAAGCAAAAGTGTTACTGATGTGTGAAATGCTATAGAAAGGGAACAAGATGTTTCAATGTCAAGGACAATACGGAATATCGAGTGTACTAAGAAAATAGATGAGAACTTTAAAATCTTTCACCTGCTTCGGTGGCCACATAGTCTAAGGTGCTAGTATCGCAGTAGATTAGACTGCTGGAGATCGAGGTTCAAATCTCGGTCGGGTGTAATGAGGGTGGTTTTTCCAAAACTGTTTTACACTCTCCCTCCAAGAAAGTGCCGAAACTCTTCCTATAAATACCTTCATAATCCCTCAAATCATTAACGTAATTAGTACATAAGCATATAAACCGAACAGGTAGTAAGTTGCAGTTCTAAAATAAAATTAAAATAAATATTTTACTGAAGACTAGGATAAAATAATATGTCAACGTAATTTTATAATAAATAATATATTATGCTACCACCAGCCGTCAGTTTTTAAGATCTCTCTCGAAATAATTTTTAACAAATTCAATGTAAAAAAGAAGCTCATTTATTGAAACGAGTTTCATTAAAAATGTTTGTGAGTTTGTAAAGTCATGTTAACGCTGAAATAAATTTTATTTCACATAAAAATTTTGAGGTTGGATAACGTGGCTCTAGAAGTAAAATATGTTCTTATTTAATATTCTTATAGTTTCAAGATGTGAAAAGGAAACATAATTATGTATGAATTATCCTCCAATAGACCTAAAATAAACATAGCCCATATATACTACTAGTTTTGAAAAGGTGCCAATTTAACATTACTAGCTCTCTACTAACTTGCTGCGTAGAACTTATAAAAAAGCCGGAAGTAAATCCTAGGCTATCCACCTCAAAATTGAAAATTACCTTGTACCAAATACATGTAACTACTCATAAACGTTAAAAACGCCGAGATCTGAAAAAAATTCCCTTGTTGGTCTAGTCTGCGATTTCAGTATCTTATTAATAGCGACTAGCTTCCTGATGGTGACGTCACACAACCACTGTTTCAAAGTTCCGACTGTAAGCAGTAGAACGCTACATTACATTAGTAAGAAAGAATCATCTCATTCCTACAATATCAGCTCTAGCTCTAAGCCGTCACAAATAACTTTATTCTTCCTCAAGAGTGACCGGAATAAAGAAATACGTATATTTAAAAGGTACATTTTAGAGAATGGATTACAGTTACGATACCATCGCAGGAAACTAACTCCCATTTAAATCATCTTTTTTTTAAAAAAAATAAAATAATGAAGTCCCAATAAATACATGATTTTAAAAAATAGTAACAAATCCACTCATTGAGCGATGGTCGTTTTTTTATAAAGCCTATTTTTTGAACTTGCGCGTATTTAATTATTAGTATATGATGAATAATATGGGACTACCATAACAAGTCTAATGTGTATTATTATTATTTAATAATAGGTAAGTTAACATATTTATTTATTTAAATTTCAGTTTAAAATGTAAAGAGGCCTGTAAAATAAATGTATAACTGCGAATACAGCCACAAAATTAATGTTTAAAGAGGTTCAAAGAAAGATAGTCCTAGGCTTTCCAAAAACAAGACTTTTTTCACTATCGTTTTTCACAACACTCCTACATCAAATATATTATGATCGGTGAATTTAAAATGGTGTCAAATAATGAGAAGTACAACTAAACATGACATATTTCACGAATGTGAAATAAGTTTTCAATACAATGGTAAGGTGGGAACTGTTGTCACAGCTAAAAATATTAAGAAAAGTGACCGGTGAGTATAGAAAAAAGACTTAGATAAAAAAAGAAGCAGACAATCTTAAAAGTCATCAAAGACACTGCCTTAAAACAATTAGTGCTATATGACAATAGTCACAGGATAGACCTGGATAAGCCAGAGCCAATGCTCTATTGGCACGTTAAGACAGAGGGCACGGGTTCATTTGCCATGTCCAGTTATCATTTTTCAACATTTATTTTGAAAATACTTGTGAACATAATTTATATCAAATATTAATTCCAATATGTCGTGGAAAGTAAATGATAATTTAGTTGAAAAATTAATCAACTCAATAATTACTTCTTCATTAGAAAACTACCTTCTAATAAAAGCACCAACATTAAAAAAAAACACTTAACTTTCTTCTGATAATGTTTTAGAAAAAGTTGTAATGACACTAGCCTTTTTATGTTTTAACAGACAATGAATATATCTTACACTGTATCAATGATAACTTCTATTTTCTCACTCTACGAAGCTCTTCTAACATTAACAGTGAGCCATTTAAACTTCTTCAAAATTTTTCTTTTCAGATGAAAATACCCTTTTCCACGTAGTTTGTCAGTAGTTTTAATTTTGAATATACCTATCTTTGCTTATTTTCAAGTTTAACAATTTCTCGTGTTGTGATAAAACTCTACTTATATTTTAAAGAGACAAATAGTGACGATTTTAAATTAAGTGACAATAAAATGACATACAATGGGAAAAAAAGTGGTGAAAAGTTACTCAGTTCCTTACACCACGAGAGTTCAAATATTTTGAGAAACCTACAAGTCAAATTTAATAATTTTACTATGTTAAAATTAAATTAATAAAACTCCAAAGACATATCAAACGGTTAGGTATAGTTTTCATATGCATATTAGACGTTACATTTGATGAAAGTATAATGTGATATTTTTTATTTCGGATTTGAACATAGCACGATTACATGATTATTAAAATTTACTATTTAAAATTAATTTTATATACTAGAATAACTTATACCAGAAGAGAGAGTGCGTATGTGATATTTACAAGTACCAAAGGTTAAACATCAAAGATTCAACGACTGTATCCCGCGTTTTAATATTAATTGAAAATTCGGGCCTTGTCCTACGGTCAACGATTGCGAACTTAAATGGTGTCCTCTTACTGAGATTGAAGTGCTAATATCCTTGTTAACTTCGACACTTCACGACCTAGATAATGCGATGCAGAAGAGGTCATTGCTTCACTAAAGAACCGTTAAAAGATTATTTTGTAATTTATTTTGCCCGCTAGAAAAATGTGAAAACTTAAAAATTGAGCTCGGTTCAAAATTATTTATTACATTTAAATCGATACGCAATCAATCGGGTTGAAATATAACGACCAAAATAGCTTTAAATAGTTTTGGATCACCCTACAATTTCGGTCCACTCTGGAAACTAAGTTCTCATAACCAGTTCGTGATAACTTTGTTCTTCTATGACAGTTCAAAAGGCACTATAAAAAAAGGGATTAGTTTTCATTCGCCTGGTATATACGTATGTCCGGACACCTCGGGCAAGTGATTTAAACCAACATTTACTTGTCAAAACATATTTGTGAGGCAGATGAATAGGGAACCACATTTTTTTAAAGTATATTTTGAAGTGTAAGGAAAAGGCCAAGGCTAATGTGGACCAAGTATACCAAGGAAGGTTGTAGTTAAGAGCAGACCAAGCGAACTGCCTAACACTTATCCTTGAAGGTGAAGTGGCTCCATTACTTCTAAAACCATTAGTTGAATCACTCGCCTCGCCTACTAGCCACTCCAGTTCAAATATTAGGATATAACCTCCTCGTCTCCAGAACCACGATGGACTGTGGTTTAAGAGGGTTTTTAGATCAGCTTCATTGGATAAGGGGAGCCAATCAAGTTTGAAACCCCACCGTCAATATTTAGAACAAATATGACAAGTTTCAAGCTTAGACCAAGTAACTTAAGTTTTCCGACTTTATAATGTTCAGTTGATTTACCAGATATTGGGTCATATCTCAGAGTTGTAAAATATACTATATCTAATTTTAGATATCCATACGCCAAGTCGGGTGTCTTATAGCTATCAATATTTAAAAAATGAATCATAAAAGATCTAGTAGCCTTTAAAAAGGTCAGAAATTTCCAATGGCTGACAAAATAAATACATACTTGTTTACTTAAGTGATGGTAGTAATCTGTATTCAAGTTAATAACATCTGATAGGAAACGGTTGAGATATACTGCATGTAGTTTGAGATATACTTAATGCAGTTCGAGATATATTGAATGCAGTTTGAGATATACTGCATGTAGTTTGAGATATACTTAATGCAGTTTGAGATATACTGAATGCAGTTTGAGATATACTGAAATGCAGTTTGAGATATACTGCATGCAGGTTAAGATATACTGAATGCAGTTTGAGATATACTGAATGCAGTTTGAGATATATTGAATGCAGTTTAGTTAAACAGTCAAACAAGACTGAGAAGTAAGAACAACTTAAAACAATAAAACATTTTATTACTTTACAAACTTTGAAAAAAAAAATCCTATTACCCTAACACGTTACATTCATAAGATGTAAATAAATGTAATCCAACCCTGTAGCTTAGTGGTTAGAGTGGTCAACCTCTAACCTGATAGACCCTGGTTCAATAACGGGTGGTGTTAGTGAATATTTTCAATATCTGTAACAAAAAATAATGCCCTTTCTCTCCATTTATACCGGTCTAAAAGATACGACCTATTATATTAGGTTAAGTTGGTTCAAAGTCATGTGCTAGAACATCTGTTGTTATAAGTGCACGTTAAATACCATAATAAAAATAATCATAGCCAAAGAAAGTGTTTTACACCATTTTAGTGGGTTGGTATATGTGAATAATACAAATTTATTCATGCGATCGACTTAAAATTGTTTGAAGAGCATTTGATAAAAACCAGTGAGTTCTGCAAAGTATACAATATCAACTAGGGGCTACATCAACGATAACCCACCATTACTCCTTCACAGCAAATACGGACAGTCTGTAATTTTGATAAACAGTATAATCTTCCTGCCCTCGCCAATTTTCTGCTAAAGTACCAGATTATGCAAATCTGTTCTTTGCTCACCAAATTCAACGTTAGTAGTAGATTATCAAACGAGTGAAATAGCTTTCCTCTTAAAAACGTGCCATGCAAGGACAGCTCGAAACCCAAAACTAATAATCACAGACGTACTGGCTGGTAAGTAGTAGCAATCAATTACTATCCACAAATACCTATACTCCCACACGCAAATTCTGGAACACGTGATAGATTTGAAAATATACTTTGCAAAAAGGCCTGAATAGTCCTATTGTGTAAGACTTCTGTGCATATTCGAAACAAATTATATTAGCTTAAGACTGCACCTACCACTTTCGATTTGGTTTTAACATTACACATTGTATTTATGTACTTTGTGAAACCTACCGTTCATAATTCTAGTATACATATTGTGAGCTATAGTGTTTGTATTGAAGTTCTACAGCAAATATCCTAAAACTTCAACTCATGTGTGAATTTTTTTTATTTAACAAAGTCAATATTGTTAAAGGTTTCAAAGAAAGTTTCTAATTTCTTGTGGCAAGATAAAGTATTGTATAAGTTAATCGGTAGCATTTTCGGCCTCAATATTATAATGAATCTTTACGTATTATGGGTTCGAGCCCAAAAAAGTGGATTTTACACTTCTTTTTGTCCTCATGTCTACCTTTATGCCCCTGGCTACAGAGTTTAAAAAAAACTGTTTGATGGATTTTGTTAACTTGATGTTAAGATTTTACAATGCTTCTTTGGATTTTGAGTATTTTACTGATGGGTGATTTTTTTAATTCCAAATTTTTCAAAAATGGCTTAACGATTTTGTTTAAAATAAGTATCTATTGTGTGTTAGGCCTCCAAAATGGCACTGTATACTTGGTTTTTGGGTCAAACATCGTTAAAGGGATAGCCTATTAAGGAGTGATTTTTGAAAATTCAAAATATTTTGAAAATGGCTCGTTAAATTTGTATCTGGGGACTATTTTACATTATAAATAATAATGTGTGCTTATCTTTTCTAGAGTAAATTAATTTAAAGACAGTTTAGTCACGCCAAATTATATAACATTTGAAAATGTTCAAAATTGGCCTTGAAGTATGAATTCAAAATGGGTATCTGAGAAAAGATATCATGAGCAATAAGAATACGTTTTTATTTTTACATAATAGGCTACAAATAATTTAGGATAGTTTATAAAATATAACTTATTTTTGAAATGTGTTTACATTTTCGAACAATACGGCAACAATGACAACAATACAAGAAAAACTTAATTAAGCGTAGTTTACCAAAAAAAGAATTTTTAAAAACTTTGTTCCAAGCTATTACAATTTGAGAAAATTGGTGCGATTGTGTCTTACCATTTATTTTTTGAAACTACGAATCTTTAGTTTCAGACAACACGGCAGTTTCTCGGAAATAATTAAAATCCTAAAAATATAGTAGATGAGATATGTGCAACGTTAAGCATATTAATTATGTATTTCTTTTACTCGTATCGGTGGACTTGTTGTCAAGCTCATTTAGCCAGGTTTTCCGGCACTGGTAGATCAGGGTTCGAATAACGGCTGGGTATATGGTGAGTGGCTCTCTCTTAACGGTTTCCCACTTTCCTTCCACGCAAATGCGGTTAAAGTCTACCTTATTTATCCCTGCCCAATCAGTGCAATAGAAATGCGTATAGTCCAACCTAGTGGTGAGACCGTAGGTCAAAATAGTTACTGTATATGAATCAAAAACTGGCCCCAAAAAGAGCTCTGACTTTAATATGGCCTGTGTTTAAAACACGTTAGCCTATAAATTATACGAGAGTAGTTTTCATTTTGTAAACAAAGTTTTCGTCGACTATAATCTCGGCGCGTGCAAAGCATACGGAAGAGAAAATTCAAAGCAAACAAAATATAAAAGTATGCACACCATTTTACTAAATTTTTAGTTTTACAAAGTAGAGCAAGAAGTAAAAATAAAGTTAATTTGTAGCACCATGAAAATTTATGGTTAGATAATTCTGTAACAATCCAAACATTTATTTAAATATTAACAATGGCAGAATGGAAAAGTATTAGTTAAATAAAACCGTTGGGATATTAAGGTGCAGTTAAACCATGTTGAAAACAGGAAAATAGTGTGTTTTTTAAAATTTAAAAGGCCCTGAACAATTTAAAGCAAAAAGAAAGCTAGTAAATCAGTTAAAAAACTATTGTAATGGAAAATGTTGCCAAATTAACTTTATGTGACAGTTACGTACTTTTCACATAAATACGCTAATTAGGTAGAGATGAGGAATGTGGACTTATAGAGGAAGTTCGCCTTATTTGCGTGGATGAATATGTGTACACCATTGAGAGCCCCCTCACCCCCCTCTCCAAGTACATAAGACCGAGATTCGATTCCCAGCCTCAACATCCCCGGCAAACCAGACAAGACCATCTTGAATGAGCCCGGATAGTAGAGACTGTGATCTTAAGGCTGCATGATGGTAAGACTGTTGGGCTGAGAAAAGAGCCAAAATAACCCTTACTTTGCTACATTTTTCCGGGATTATGAA